>JAGDQP010033665.1:0-20545 GCA_022664845.1 Lepisma saccharinum | reverse complement strand
AAATATACATACATTTACCTAGTGGAGAATTAAACAAATACGTCCATTTTGGTAAAGATCGATAAATATGGAATATCTGGTGCTACAGGATGTTAAAAGAAATTTTGAGCCGATGATGTTAACTTATTGATTCAAAACCCAAACTTACTTTATTAATAAACCAGCTCAACTGTGAAATATAATATTGTTATCTCATAGAGAAAACACAAGAAAGTGTAACATTTTAAAGTTGAAGTTTTTTTTATAAAAAACAACAGTAGTCAGTCATTTCTGATTTTTTTATGAGACCAAGAAAAGAACCTTCCAAATTCTATGTTTTGCTGAAATTCACTACATTTTCATATAATCTGTTTACACAACATATTGGATCAATCTAATTTCTTAGGTAAAGATAAAGATACGTAAAATGAATTGTATATGCGGTAATAATTTCTTAGGTATTCTTTAGTATAAATTATTATGAAGATTAATTGAGCACAGATATTGATAACAGGGCTACCAAACTCCCTCCTTTTGTAGCACATGTTCTCCTTTTTCATCTTGTCTCCCCTCCTTTTCTATACATCTTGAAATGTCCTCCATTCTCTAGTGACCAGGTTAACATGTTCCGAATTGGACACATTCGTGCTCCAGTGATCTAAATTCTTAATTTTAATATAAAGTTACCGAAATATCAAGCAAATGTTTCATCATTTGGTAACCACCTTCCATTTTCATTAAATTTTATTACTTGATAGGAAGATACAATAAAAATGTAAATTTTTGTGTAACTTGCCCTGTAAAAATTGAAATTTGAAAGTAAGGAATTCTTCTGGTCATCGGTGTTCCTTTATCTGATTTTAAATGAAAGGCACCCCAAGTTGTCTATCAATCTTAGCTAATTTGTCTTCATTCCAAGAAAAAAAAAATCCGCAGTTCTTCATTTTAAACTTTACTGTCCTCCATTGGTAAAAAATTATGTGGTAACACTACTTATAATAAATTCTACTAATGTTCCTTGATTAGAATTATTTCTTATGCAACAAAACTTAGCATTTATGATGAACTGTTTATGCAAGCAGCGGACGTCAGAAGTCCACATTCTTGATTGGCTCAGTGGTAGAGCGTTTACTTTGCATTTGGAAGGTTATGGGATCGATTTCAGCGGCCGACCATCCTGACTGAGGTTTTCCAGGGTTTTCCTCAGTCACACCAGGCAAATGCTGGGATAGTACCATCAAAATAGGTCCTGGCCATATACCTTCCAACAACCTCTCCCCACCCTACCCCGCCTTACCTCAGATACTTAAAGGCCTTAAAATAAATTCAAATTCCACATTTTTCCGCTTACGTACTTACAGACTAGTAAAGATTTTAAAATCTAGATTCAGTTTTCGGATTAAGCGGTTGAAAAAGCTTCTATCTAGAATATGCTGGAGAACATTAGAAAGATAGAGTGTTAACGTATAACTGTTGTCAGCCGCAAGTGAAATTAAAGTTTCATTACAATAGTATAAATTCCAAATTTGGTGCAAATAGAGAAGTATGCAGTTGTGTTTTAATGGTGTTTGTGGATATACGTATTTTGCCTACCACTTAACATACATAAAACTGCTTAAAATATGAAACTTAGAAAGAGAGTGGCTATTCTAAGGCCTTTCTTTAATATGCGCCAAGTTATTTCCGTTTCCAGATAAAATTCCAAATAAGCAGAAGGCGAACAAAATATGATGTACCGGAAGGAATGGTACAATCTTACACACTAAATCAAAAGAACGGAATTTTCACTCTTTTTGAGCAGAAAGAGGGACTACTCTTTTATAGAGCGGAATTTTCACTCAGAAAGAGTGGTTTCCAACAAAACGCTCTCGCTTTAGATGGAAAATGTGCTCTTTCTAAATGGGATTCCGTTCTTTTTAATGCAATTTATTTTTCCAAACTTAAAAGAGCGATTTCTCATCTTTTTGAGTAGTTTATTCTTTGATTTCTCATCTTTTTAGAGTGGTTTATTCTTTGATTTCTCATCTTTTTAGAGTGGTTCATTTCTCATCCTTTTAGAGTGATTTACAATGCTTGATGGCTACTAATCAACTTTGTTCTCCGCCATTTGTAACTGCGAAGGTTATCGAAAGACTAAGCTATGCAGTGATATTTATAGCGTTGCGTTTGCTTAAAAATTACAACACAAAACTTAAAAACTTTTCTGTGAGAAAAATATATCAGAAGGCGTCAGGAGTAAGATATGTACAAGAAATCTTTGAACATTGTTCTCAAATACCTGACGAAACGAAAGAAACCATTTTGAAGGCGTGTTATTGCTGTTGGATGGCTAACTGGGGGGTTCAGGCGTTGGATGGCTGGCTGGAAGGTACTGGGTTCAAATCACCCCGAGTTTAAGTTCTTTTTACATTTTTCATTCATAACTACATTACTTTTCTTTCTCACTACTTACAAATAAATGCTACCTTTTGCATCTTTATACATTTTTCGTCATTTTATTGCTTCGTTTTCGTGTTCAAAAGATGAAAACTTTATTTGAATAGGTGGAAACTCACCTAAAAAATGTATCTACATTTCTATTGAAGCGTACTACCATAAATCCCATCTTTTGCGAGCGGAAATTTCTCATCTTTTCTACAATGAAAATTCACTCTAAAAGTTCTAATTCACTTTCCGCTTAAATCGAGCGGAATTTCACTCTTTGGATTTAGTGTGTAAGAGCGGTTGACTTGGTACTCCCTTTCAAGCTAGTATGGCAGAGCTTCAAGTTTGAAACAGTTCGTTAGCCAGGACCAGAATGCAATGTACTGAAGAGCGTATAGCATAACAATTTCCTAAATATATGTTGTAGTGGCAAGGCACGCGATTTTATAATATTCGAAATGAATGTGAATACTGTGAAACTTTGTGTGCAATACGATCAATTTCACAGTACTGCATGCATATCATATACAACATTTCATAAGGATTGGTAGTATTGTTAGCAGATTAAAAACGGTCGAGTAAATCATGAGGTATGATTTCAGGTTTTGAATTGATTTACCTCAACCTACTTTCATGTAGGCATTAGTCTGCGTTACGACCTGACGGACAAAACAAAATTTGTTGAAGAAGATTTTGAGTATAACTAAAGAAACTGAAATCGTAATTGGTGGAAGCAATATAAATCTTTAGAGTTTGATTATTTACCCTATTTAGTCCTTAAAAAAAGTGTCGAAATAATTTTGGGCTAGTGACTAAAAGGATAACTTCCACCGGAGCGCAGATAATTATTTAAAACAACAAAATCAATTAACTGGACTGAAAAAAAAAATACATAAACATTTAAATCGACAAGTCCCAAGAGTTACAAAATGTTAGTTTTGACGGTACGAGTTAATGAAAATATCAGGCTCTGGTGTAAAATTATCTAAAACTCAGGAATGTAGTAGTAGGATTTAAGTTTTCAATTAAATTTATATCGGGAAGGTTTCATAAAGTAATACATTTTCCTCCTTCGAAAGTGTATTTTATTAAACAAAACAGCTTAGGATCCGGTTTAAAAAAAACTATTCCATATTTTTCCCTAACCATACGTTACAGTGGCTTGTGTAAAGCTGCTTGCAATGTCTTTTTTAAAATAATTTATAATAAAGTAAACAATTCGCATAAAACTTGGTCGACATTATAGTGAGAAATCGAATCCTGGTTTCTATTGCTCTATCAATTAAGCTACCAGTCATTACATTCTTTTTTTCTATTTCATTTGTCAGATTGCATTCCTATACACAGAGTATTTATGGACAACTAATTATCATCTACTTTATTATAACTTGTGTAAGTACTAAAATAATGTATTCAATGTTATTTAAACGTCCTGTTGCGAACAAATCCAACTTAAGGGAGAAATAGAGGAAAATTAATATAATTCTTCAATACCTTCTTTATTTCAAAAAGTAGTTATGATTGAGGCATTAATTTTGCTGCTGACATCAACAGCAAAACGTGGAAGATGTACTACCTTAAGTTGATTTTATACAGAATAGGCCTATTAAGTTAGGTTAGGATACAAAGTGGAACAGCAATAAGTAAACTTAGCAATACACTCAAGAATAAGCAACCGTTTTTATTCAACACTAAATATGAAGAGCGATAAATGTTTTTGATTTTGACTTTTATGTTTCAAATAGTACTCAGATCAGTGTTATATTTTCAGCATTTATAGTGTAAAAGATATTGTTTCAACTGGCTCTACTGATGGCAAGTAATAACCCCCTTGAGCCCGATGATTATGGAATATTTCATATGCTACGATGCACACCGAGTAAATATATTCGCTTTATTAGTTTTTCAGAACCATCTTCCGTCTTACCATTGGTTTAATTACAAAATCAGAATAATTTCTTGGAGTATACTTTAGCTTGTACCGCAAGTTATTGCACTGAAACTTTAAAGTTTGCTGTCTAGTTTCGTGAAAAGAAACGGAGTACCCACAAAATTCTGAATAAAATGTGTTCATTTTCATAATAATAGAAAGATTTATTTAGAAGATTTTGTAATATGTCCTTGATTTCTAACGTGTCATATTCGGTTGCACATTAGATACTCCACTAGTGAGGGTTGGTTTGGGTTAGGTTTTGTTTCGTTAGTTTAATGGGTTACCATACTTTAGGTTTTCTTTCATTAGATTCAATGATTCGTTTCATTCAAAATGTAATCCGAAATCACATTTTTCTAGGAAGAGTGATTCCTCATGCATAGCTTCCTACTGTCTTTTGGAGTCAGAGATTGATAACAATTCTGATACAAGTAACGGTGGTTAGACCACCGTTCCTTGGAGCAGTATGACGGAACGGTTAAGCGTGTACCACTGTACTGTATATGTTTCATATAAATACGTCAAGCAGGCTGGGTTATTCCCCAGACTCTAAATGTGCACGTAAAGAAGAGTTCTGAAATGTTGCGTTATCATGGGCGGAATCAAACCGGCATGCTACAATATTTCTTATCCGTAACTTTGTGTCACTTACAGTTTTTACATTGATCGACAAATAGCCTTTCTTATTTCTGAAGAGCTCTGTTTTTGGTTCCCCTAGATATTGTATAATTAACACTCCAGTAAACCCAGTCATTTCGGAATAAATAGAGATTAACGTGTAAATGGCTCACAGTTCCAACTTACTGCTTCCAAGTAGTCGTGAGTGGAATATGTAACAAGTGAAGCAACACAATCCAATGGCGGATACTTGGAGCAGTGAATCGGAACTGCAGAAAACCATTAAACCTGAAAGAGAAAGATTCGTTATTCGTACAGTGGATACGGATATTCTTGTCCTTGTAATTTCTTTCGTTTTCGTTCTTGTACGCCTAAGTCTACAGAAGTTGTGGGTGCACTTTGGTGTTGTGAAAAGAAAGCTATATATAGCCACAAACAAAGTTGCTGAAAGTCTTGGAGAACACAAATCAGTTGCACTCCATGCTTTCCACGCTCTCACAGGATGTGACACAGTCTCTTTTATTTCTTTGATAAGCGAGACAAGGGCTTGGAATGGATGGCATAAATATGATGAAGTAACAGAAGTCTTCGCTTACATTACCCATCCCGGTACATCAGACAATGTGTAAAGCAAAGTTCTTGAACTACTGGAAAGATATATAGTCTCCTTTATGATATTGAGTGTGTAGGTCTATCGCTTAGTCAAACACGAAAAGTGCTTTTCACATCAAAGAGCAGATCTCTTGAACACATGTCCCCTACCTTTGCCGCCCTAGAGCAACACATCCTGCGGCCTACCTTCCTGGCTGGTAATTTCTGGAGTCGAGCACTTAAAAGAAAGCCTGTTGTATCCAATATACAGTAGTGGGATGGTGTAAAAATGAGTAGGGAGTGTGGGTGCCCAAGTGGAGCAGTCTCTCCTATGTCTGATGCTTGTAGGAGACTTGTGAAATGTGGTTGCTCGCTCCCTTGGTCTTGCAAGAGTGATGGTCTGTCCTGTTTCCTGCTCTGTAATTGCAGAGGAACCTGCTCTTTTGAAGATAGTCCAGTCAATCTGTTCCGTAAAACAGCCGATAGAGGAAAAAATGGTATCAAGCTAATTTTCTCTCCAGCGACTACTACCATGGAGACACGTGTCTAGCTAAAACTCCTCACCCCTACCCCCTTGCTTCCACCTAGCCCCCAAAGTTAGTAAATGAGCGTTTCAGAAAAACTGTAATATCTCCGAACATTTTCATTTATCTCCAAGTTCTTGATATATCTAATAGTCTTTCGGTAAATTTAAAATAAACAGTAAAAAATGAAGAAAAAAAATATGTCCTCGCTATTTTCTTTCTTGTCCTGTATCTCCTTAATGAGTTGCGATATGGAAAACTATCCCTAATAAAACTTGTAGACCATAACATTATCTACGAGGTCGTAGAGATGACAATTCTACACTGCTTAACAATGTCAAGAAACAGTAAAAAAAATTGTTATATGGGTTCTCCTGTGGTAAAATATTCCAGAAGATAAACAAGTTTCTCATTCGGTACTCCACACGGGGACTGCTTCAAGGAGCTTCAAGAACAGGACTATGAAAGATGTTAAAATAGGAACATGGAACATACGGACATTATCCAAAGCGAGCGCTCTTCAGACGATAGTAATCTAGACTCGGAAGTACAGGATATACATACCAGCGATACAAGAAGTCCTGTGGGAGGGTCAAAATAATTTGGCATGGAAAATACACTTTCTATTACGGGAAAACTCATTCACATCATTTTGAAACTGAATTCCTCATTAAGAACAGTACTCTTCCGGCGCTTCAGAATATAGTGTTCGTGAACGAAAGGCTATTACCCTACATTGCGATACGTACTCGATGGTGCAACACGGTGTTACCGGTGTTACTGATGCCCATGCTCCGACCGATGAAGCTGAAGCAGTGGATACGATGAGTTAGATAGACTGTTTGACGGACTACCGAAGTATAACACGCAAATTGCACTGGTGGATTTCATCACAAAGGTAAGCAGGGAAGAACGATTTAGACCTACTATAACCAAATCAAGTCTTCACGAAAAAAGCAACAGCAATGGTGCAAGACTGACAAAATTTGCGACTGCGAAAAATCCTACCCTGTGCAATTTTAAGGAAAGAATGTTAGATTAGGGTAGCAGTTTAAATAGAAATTAGGATGCTACAAAGAGACCTCGCTAGCAGATCTTTTGATTATGGAAAAAATCCCTAATCCTATTAAGATTTTATAGAGGAGATTTTGATACTTCGCTACTTTCTAGAAACGGTCCCCACTTCTCTTATTTTTTCGAAAGATCTTCGACTAGCTTCTTGAAATGTTAAAATTTGAGTCTATAGTAAATTAGCAAAGTGAATTCGTTATATTGGCGAGATATTATTTTGACTTAGTTTTCAATCCTTTTAAATCCCAGGAAGCCTATTCAGCCACTAGTATTAAAAACAAAGAAACTCCTCCAAGATCGAGATTCTCATAATAGATCTTATATGAACACTATTTAAGTTACTCACCGAATAATTCTTCTGTTTGCAAAAAACTACTTTTTCTTTCTGTGTATATTAGTTGGTAGATTGTTGTAATAAACAAGTAATACATAAGTAGAATTTCCGTCTAAGATAATTGATACTGAAGTATTTTCCATAATTGGTTTGTTTTCTAATGACAGCCGTCGTAAAATTAAAGCCGGAAAAGGATATATTTTATGACTTATTTTTTTATTTCTGTTGTAAGGTAGATGGTTAGGGACCGTAGGAAAAGAGAAGAGAGAATGCATTAGAGGAGGATTCTTTATTCGAGAACCAGGGGGTCGAGATCCGTCCAAGTAACCAATCGCTAATAAATAACTCTTGGTTGCTTTTATTGACCCCTTGTTCTTTTCTGTTGAATCAAGATGAAAGATACAAGTAAAAGAAATTATTATGGTTTTACCTTACAGGCTTCTCAGCGGGTGGAGGAGTACAAGAGGGTACAGGGAAGATCGTTGCCTCCATAAGGCTCTATATGTAGCAAATTTTGGGCAACCGAAGTGGACTAGATAGCATACACACACAGCTGTCCGCGTGTAAAGTTCCCGCACCCTTGTCAATGTGGATAGTGTTTCCAATTCCCACTTCAGAAATAATTTCTCGCAACTATTTTTCTTCTCTCGAGGTCAATCGATTCAATGGAAAGACAGTGTTTTTTATATATATTTAAAAGGAGTCCTTTCAGTTGGAAAGTCTATGATAAAATATATGTTATCAAAAATGCTTTTTAAAATCATTTCTCTGGAATAATGCCCAAAAATAAGAATAATAATTCTTGATTTTTTCGTCTTCTTTTATTATTCTGAAGCATGGCCTAACTTTAAATCATCCTGCCGGCTATTCTGATTAAAGCTTATCCACCCAATCCAGTGTATGTTCAAGTAGTACGTATCTCTGATTAAGTAAAAGAAACTCACTTGGGAACGTATGACAACTCTACGATATATATTTTTCACTTTTACACGTTTCCAAAATCAAGAAAAGAAATCATGCCTCTTGGATGGAAAGTTAATCAAAACATGCAATAGCACTCACCGAGCAACCGTAGCTCAGTTCATAGAGTATTAACTTTGCTTTCGGGAGGTCATTGGTCCAACCCAGCACCCGACCGACTGAGGATTTCCAGGGGTTTTCTGTCCCTCCAGGCAAATGCCGAGATCGTATCTTAAACCTAGGATCAGGCCGATTACTTCCCGCATCCTGTCCCCTACCCTAGACAGCCCTGATCCATAGATGCCTAAAGGTCATAAATGGATTCAACTCAATAGCACCACGCGTGTACCACAAGAGTCTACGAAGAATAAGGACAGGTTTCACGGGAACTTTACTTTAATGCCTCTGCAGCATCTTAAGGCAGTAATTCATCCCAAGGAGAAAGGAACGGGTTAGGTATTGATTATGTTCTTAACTCAATGGGTATCACAGCATTAGCCTGCATGACTGACAGATACCTCGAAATGACGGACCCCTGAGTTTGATCCGATCCCACGTTCAGTCACGGCTTTAAAATAGTTTGGGGACGAACATAACCCTCAGCGATGTACTGCTCTTACATATGAACCTTCTCATCTGGCGAAAATTGTGAACAATTACAATTGCTATTATAATTACTTCTGTTATGATTATAAGAATGAGTATAGTGGATTTGGCTCCTCCTCGACAGGAAATATTCCTCAATAGATGAAACATGCTATTAAATTTCTGCTTAAACTCATCAGTTTTTCGATAATTTTAAGAATTTTTCTCCAATATTCTCAAAGTTCATATATTTTTTTAAAGTTACATTTATGGATCAGACAGACAGTTAGACAGCTATGACCTAAGTATAACACATGTCTGGGGAATTATATCCCTCAGCGAGCGCTCTTTCAGGAAGAGGGAAGAAGGTAGCGGCCAGGACCATTGTCTAGGTGTTATGCCGATATTCGCCTAGTGAAGCATAAACAAACTATGGAAACCATCAATCAGGAACTTAGCAGTACTTCTTGAACCTGTCTGTCTCCCCAGTGCCGATCCAGAGTCCGTGAACGTAACGACAGAACTACGGAAGCTGGAAATGTTTATTTCTTGCTATTCTACAAAGTAGATTAATATTCAGTCCGTTATTTGACTTAATAATTTCCATCAACGAAGCCCTATCCAAGCTCAACGAGATCAACGAAATTCTTTGTTAGTTTCATAATTGATATTACAAATTGCAATACTTTTGTGTTGACTAGAGCGTGTTGTTATTGTTGTTCTTTCTTATTATTATCATTTATTATTATAACCACCAATAATTATAATAATAATAATAATGCAAAAGATGCTGTAATATTTTGTGCACCACCTGAAGTTCAGACCACGAGCCACCACTGATATATATAGACTGTTTATTAATTCGTGTAACTGAGATACAGAGCTGTAAAAACAAAAGTTTTGAAGCTATTTTCATGAAAATTTTTACAGTTGCCTACAAGACCTTGAAGTTTTGACACTGAAAATAATTTTCCTCAACTAAATTTTAATCCCCCATTTTTGGGATTCAAACTCAAAAGTGAACCTCGCTTATGGGAAAATCAATGTTAATTCAGAGGACCACTTTTCCTTGTCTAATTTTATTAATTAGTAACAATAAATTAAGTCAGGCGCTGATTTTTGTCTATAAAATATTGTAACATCTCTCGATCTCGATCTACTTAACTTCTTAGTTTTACTCCTCAGGGGTAGGTAAAATTTTGTTTTGAAAAAATATTTTCACAGTGTTAAAAGTGGGTTTTGTAACCAATTGTAGAAAATTTCATGGAAATATCTTGAAAATTTGCTCTTTTACCGGTTTGTTTCTCAGCTACAAGATTTAATAAAAGGTCTGTATATTAAAAATGTGGTATTTAGGACAAGGATGGGTACCTAACTTTTGACTGAAAATGACTTAATAAAAATGTATCACAAAAATTTAACAGGACATTTTGAAACTGGTTAAATCAAAGTAGGCTCAGATTTCGGTGCAATCCTTCGTAACATTTTAAATCTTTTTGTCCTTTTTTTATTTTGTGTAATGTTTGCTTTTCATTTGAAAACATGGCACTTGGAGAAATAAACATCCTAATTATATTATAGAAAAACTATTCAACAAATTACATTACCATTAGTAATTATAAAAAACAAGTAAAATAAATTCCCTTCTTTGAAATTTATCAGTTTTAGCCAACAAAACCCTAGTTAAACTTAATTTTTCAACTTCTTTCGCAACGCCCGCGTTGAGAAATCCTCTCCTAGGCTATTAAGGAACAGATTCACTAGGCTACAGTGACAAGACTTGGCGGTACATAGCGGTCCAAAATTCGGGCCCCGAATCAGAGCGCGTACGCCTTCAAACTCGCCTGGCTGCACGGCTAATTTTAAAATTAACCCTAAACAATATATACACCAATGGAAAAATAATTTTATGGTCTACAAGTTTTATTAGATATATTTTCTTCCATATCGCAACTCATTAAGAAGATACAGAGCAAAAAAAAAAAAAAAAAATCGCGAGGGCTTTTTTAAAATTGTTTACTGTTTAGATTAAATTTACCGAAAAACTATTAGATATATCAAAAACTTGAAGATAAATGAGAATGTAGAACACATTTTACAGATTTAATTAAAAAAAGCATATCAATATGTTGATTAGTTTCGGAGATATTACCGTTCTTCTGAAACGCTAATTTTCTAACTTTTGGGGGAAGAGGGAAGCAAAGGAGTAGGGGCGGGAACGTGTCTCTATGGTAGTAGTCGCTGGAGAGAAAATTAAAGCCGCTTTAGACGATGCAATTTCTCGTACGATGAATCTTAGCGAAAGCAGTGTGCCAGCGTAAAAAGAAAAACGTTGTGGATTTATACCATAGCATCTTGCCCTATTGTAGCATTCTTGCTTTCACACTCTGGTACTACTGCTAATCGTAAGATTCATCGTAGAATAAATGCTGTCGTCTAAAGCGGCCTTTAGCCTCATACCATTTTTATCCTCTAAAAATAAAAGATTAAAAATCAGAGATGATAGTGACCACGAGGAAGGCGACGACCACCTAAGCACAGTGTAGAGGCTTATAAAAAAACTACCACATTTTAATGTTTCTCTGATTAATTTTTACGTGTATATGATATTCGTAACCTTTTTATATAATTTGGAGTTTTAATAGTTTAATTTCAACTAATGTTCCTGTCGTAGTTGTAGACGTAAAAACGAATTTATATTCATGTACTGTAAATTGAGGTAAATACAAGCGCAGCACTCGACAGGATTTTGTTTTGGACACTAGTGCTTAATTTCACAACCAAAACAACTAAAGATGTTTCTTTGTACAAGTCCGCATATTTGTTATTCACCAGGTTGTTTAAGAACATATGGATTTTGGTTTAAAATATATTTTGGGCCTTTTTTTAACTTCCTGATCGTGAAATCAGTTTAAATGCTGTCCTTAGTTTCAAGAACATAACTTCTGCAAACCTAAAAATCGTTCCGAAAGTCTTGAAGCTGTTATAACCTGATTTATCATCCAAATAATTATATACCAGAACAACATCCTTCAAGTTACTAACATATTTTTTTTTTATCGAAAAATACTTTCCCGCCTTTCCTAAGGGAAAATTGTTTGGGGTCCACTTCTAAAATGGATCATTGAAGTCCAAAATACATTCCTGCCAAGCTAAGCAACAAACGTGTATCACAATTTGCAATACAAGAATAGATATTGTTTTTCTAGACCACCACCATTTTGTAGAGTTCATCGTAAACATTCTTTTTCACTATATCTCTGGCCCTCTGCTCTAAAAAGCCAGAACATTAATAAATGTGAAGTTTGGATTATTAAATTCATTTCGGGTAATTTTATTAAATCCAGTTTCCTACAGGATTTCTGTCAACAGGTTATTAATATTATTTTTGAATTACAGGATTGTGATGAGGAAGAATACCTGAATCAATTAAAGCAGAGTGGAGAACTGAAGCAACCAAAGGAGAACCTGGAATTCCTGATAAATTCTACAATTAAGTTCATCAGCCATTGCGAAGAAGATACAGTGATGGTTGGTAACATGTCTCTGACATGGCCATTTACTGCCATAGGCAAAAAGGCCCTTCCCATATCATTCAGTAACGACTGTAAGTTTAAATCAGGAAGATATTTATTAAGAAATTGTTTGCTTGATTCCACAATAAGTCCAATGTGGGAGGAAATCAATTCAAGTAATGTTACATGTCAAACAGATTTCAACTTATGTCCTTCTGGCTACACAAACATAAACACACACTGTATGATAATTTCAAATCCTGCAAGTTGGAGTGAGGCCTACTCAGAATGTTTCAAAACAGGGAATGAAGTGACACCACTTGATGTGTTCGAAGATTGGAACAATAAAACTCTTCGCGACTCTATTTTGTCCATATTACAAGAAAGAAATGTAAATGAAATTTGGCTTCCTGCAAGGAGAAAGTGGAGTGGTGGTCCTATTGAATACCAAGGATTGAAAAATACTACATTTCCGTTTCAAAGTTTTAATGTTAGTACATTTAATGTTGCTTGGGAAGATGACGAACCAAATAGAGACAAAATGTGTGTTGTTCTTGACATAAAAACCTTGAAGATGAGTACACAATCTTGTGATAATAAGTATTCGTTCATTTGCATGTTTTCACTTGCTTGGGATGATAACAATTTATTTCATATAGAAGGTTTCAAAAATTTTTCATGTCCACCTGGCTGGACCTCTCACTCCCTTATACCCAACCATGAAAAATGCTTCAAAGTTTTCCTTGAGTCCAACAGTATTTCTTGGAGTGAATCCAGACGCAAATGTATCACATACCAATCTAATTTAATCTCTCTTCCGAATCAATTCTGGCAAACGTTGGTCTATAGCTTCTTGGTTAATTATAATCTGCAAGAATACTTGCCGTGTTGGATTGGTCTCGAAAATCAAGCGGAGCCAGTTTGGGTTGCTCAGAATCAAATATTGTCCTATTCTAACTGGTATCCACAAACTGATTTTAATAATAGATACGGCGCTATGGATAGCAACGGACTGTGGGTGTTGAGTAACGGAAAGACTCGAAATAAAGCATTTATTTGCGAGAAAGAGACTTCAGTTGACATGCCACGCTTACACATTGAATTCAATAATAATGACAGAAAAATCAACATTAATATTGAACACATCCATAGCTTGAGTCCTGCTCTTGGTATTCAATGTTATTGCAATGGTGAAAGTACTGAGTCTAATGATAGTCACATAGATTTTAATGCAATTTCTTCTGAAAGATTTTCCTTTTTACCTTACAAACAAGGTTATTATTTCTGTGAAGGCTTTTCAATCGAGTCTGCCTCATTCATTAGAAGTAACATTATTTTGTATCGGGATGAAAGTGTTAGTACTTTCGCTTGTAGATTGATAAATAGAAATAAAAGATACCGGCCAGAAATTCACGATTTCACCTTTTTCGATAATTCCATGAAATATCCAGGGGATTCTAATTCCTATAAATCTCAAATCAAGAAAGAAATAGGCAATTTTCTCACACAACATAAACTACCTTCCAATTTCAGTATCCTTATCACAAACTTTTCACGTAACGTCGATTATGGTTCTCTCAATATAGATCTTCATATTGAATTTGCATCAAACATCAATCAAACTTCAGAAGAGCGCAATAGTAAAGAAAAATTAATATATAGAACTTTCAGCCAAAATCGTTTAAAGACTTCCTCTCTTTCACAGATCTATTTTCGAAGTACAAAGTATTGCCCAGAGATAGAATATGAGAATTCAATGTATAATTATGAGATAGTTTGGCATAAAACTCTATTGAATATTAGGGCCACTGGGAGGTTTAACAGACCCATAAATTTTTCCTTTCCCTCTACTGACCCCTACCCAAAACGAATTTGTTTAGGTGACTTCAATTCAGGCGGTTATTGGGATAAGAATCCAAGTGTCAACTTTGCATTACGAAACGAATATTCACAGAATTACTGCTATAAAATCATCAGAATTAATGAACGAAACGTTCTTAAGAAATTTAATGCTTATTCAGAGAAAGAGCCAAATATCACTTTATCAGATCTTAGAATTATTGTTGATTTAGTGGAAAATAGTACTGAAGGTCGCCTTGAGGTATATGATGGAGAAGTACTTGGCGATATTCTGAATTTTCTGGTTCAAACCGACCCTTATATATTATTGAATGCTCAGAACGCCTTTAACACGTCAACTAGGTTTCTAGAAACAATAGAAAAAATGCTACTGAACTTTGAGAATCATATTACACAGCCTTCGATGACTGGCGCATACAGCGTCAAAAGACCTGCCGTTTCATTTGCAGTGAGGCATTTAAATTCAACGTCTGACTTTATAGGTTATACATCAAAACAAACAGATGGAGGGAATGACCTCTTAGATATATCTAGTAGGGATAAATTATCCAAGGAGAAATTGAATGGAGTAATACTCTACCATGAAAGCTTAATTAAATCATTAATTAAAGAACAAGAGAAAATGAATAAATCGGCAGCAATTCCGATTGTTCTGTATAGAAATGATTCCTTCTTTACTAGTAATAATTCAATTGACCGTCAGCTTGCCAGTACAGTAATTCAGACTACAGTTAGTAATAAGGAATTTAGTTCTGTAGCTAATAATATAACTAATTCCTTCGAGGCAGAAAGTCCTGAGTATCTTATTAAATTTCTCGTAAAATATGAGGCTCATCGTGAAGGTCAAATGCAATGTGCGTATTGGGACATTAGCCAAAGTGACTGGTCAACTGATGGCTGTGAATATAAAGGAGAAGAAGATGGAATGCATGTCTGCATCTGTCATCACCTGAGCTCATTTGCATTACTTGTTTGTTACGACAAAGATAAGTGTCCAAATACACTGGCTATAAGGATAATATCTATAATTGGATGTTCCCTTTCCATTATCGGACTATGTATTCTTCTTGTAACTTTCTTCTTATTCAAAGAATGGCGAAGAGAAAATAAAATACTTGCCAACTTGGCGACTGCTCTTCTGAGTACATACGTGATTTTCCTGGCTGGATTTGAACAACCGGAATACAACGTTTGTTTGTCAGTTGCCATTGCTTTGCATTATTTTATTCTAGCATCGTTTTGTTGGATGTTGGTTCAAGCTATTCAGTTTTACTTCAAGTTCGTGAGAGTCTTTCAGGCAGACATTCCCATGTTTAAAGCTTCTACCACTTGCTGGAGCATTCCTTTGATTCCAGTTATCTCTGTTCTAGCCTATAACCACCATTCATATAAAGGGAGTAAAGATTATTGTTGGATGGCAAATAATGTATTCATTTACGCCTTTTTGGTTCCTGTTGGTTTGATTTTAATGGTAAATGCATCAATATTTGTTATATTAGTTTACAATTTATTTTGCAAAAGAGAAAATGCTTTGTCACGTATGTCCAGTAATCAACGTAAGAAAACTTATCAACAAATAAGACTGGCCATCTGCATTTTCCTTTGCCTTGGCTTATCTTGGATATTTGGAATGCTTTCTGTCAAAGACACAACGTCAGTTTTCTCATATTTGTTTTGTATAACAAGTACATGCCAGGGATTTATAATGTGTTGGTTTCATGTCATCAATGCACGTGGAGGTCAAGGGACATGGAGAAAGTTTTTATCTGTATGTTTTCATGGTGATGGTGGAACATCTTATGCATCACAAAACAGAAGCGAACAAGCGATCATTAGAACGCATGAAACATACATTTACTCATATCCTGGGCGTAAAAATGTGATGGAATCGGAAGGTGAGGAATTAATGTAAGAATGTGTGCAGCGCGCAGCTTCGCATTATTAATAAGATTCATTTTCTACACAGTTTGGAGATAGCACTTATTCAGCACTTTAAGTGGAATGTCGGAGATAAGGACTTCGTTTTGAAAAGCCTTCGAAGGTTGGGATTTCTTTTTGTAGGTCTAAAGTGCAATGGTTAGTTGTGGATTGTAATGTGAATTTCAAGAGGTAAGAGTTATATAGTTCCTTACTTCGATCATGATAATTAACTTAGGTATCCAAACTTTTGAATTATCTTTCTTATAATTGTTATCGTACGATACACTCGTAGATAAAGTTATCAATGTAGAGATGAAAAGCATCAGTTTTAATTGCAAGGAATAGCTAGAAAAGACTGTGAAGTAAAAGTGCGTGAACTAAAAATGTTTAAAAGAAAATTAACGTTTGTTAGTGGTCGTGTAAATCTGCGCGCGTGTGTGTATGGTGTATGAAGGAGAGTCAGAGTATTATTATCTGTGTAAATTACTTGTTATCTGGATTTGAACCCCCCCTTTTTTTCTGCAATCTACCTGTCACTTCGATAGTGTAATATTAATGAGGTAATCGCACACCAATAAAGCAAATTGGAGAAGAGGAGACCAGAGCAGAAATATTTGTCTAATTGTGCTTGGTGCCGTACTAAGCCCATGTATTTCAATATTGGCGTGCTCACCAACTGAGCAGAGAGAAGTGGAGCTAAGCATGCACAAGTAGATAATCTTAGTGCTGCACTGAATCAGAATTAGGCGGAAAGTTCTGCTTCCGTCCAACTTGCTTTCCTGGTGGACTGCTAGGGTGAGAGCAAATTAGTAAGCAGGTAGGGATTGTTAACAGATTTTTAAACTTCCTGCCATTGAAGAATATATGTTGTTCTTATTTTTGTTAATTGTACTTGCAAACTTAATAAAGGGTTTATTTAGAAAATTCATTATCATATTATTTTGTAGTAACTTTTTAACGGGAGAAAGACAATCAGACCACTACGTGACAAGGAGAAATACTGCCAATACTGCGAAGTTCAGTAGAACAATATACTTCTGACCTAAAAATAACAAGGAAAAAGGATCTCTTCAGATAACTTTTGAGCTGTTGCTACCAAGGTCGACCTAAAGAAACAATAGCCAACAAAGAAAAATGGGGCACAACATCGAAATATAGAAAATAACAAAATTGAAACTGAATGTACAATAGCGTGCAATAATTAAAGGCTTGAAGTAAATAAGGACCTAAGTGGCATTTTGTAAGTTACGAGGAAACCAATTTTCAAAATTTTATTTTTATTTAAAACAACACGTCTTGCCATAGATAATATTTTGTCTAAAGGTAGTGATAGACGTAAATATGACGTTTAGTAGACGTATCCAGCTGTCTAGAATAAAACTAATAGTATGCAAATAATTTACTAAATGACGGTAATACAGTGGTGTATCCTTAATAAAAAAACCAAGTATGTCAGAGGATGCGGATGTTAATATTTATTAATCCGTCTGTCGAATAAAAAGTAAATAATCAGACTAGCAAGCAATATTACTCAATACAGGCTGCAAAAGGCAGCATCAATAAGAATTAGCTTCGCGTGGAGACCAAATCATCTAAAACGGCGAATACCTCTCAATAACTCATGTGATAATTAAGATGACCCCAATTAAATATGTCATCAACAAGCAAAGATGACTCAAATTGACTTTAGATGAGCTAGAGCGGCAAATGTATCAATTAAGAAAAATAACTTACGCAAATGGAACCATGATGCAGAATAGGAAGTAGATTCAACACACTCGTAGTTTCAAACTGAGATGGAGACAGCCAACTTATAGGCTGGACTGATATGTGACTATGACAATAGAATGATCTATGCAGCCAGAGGGCTTGTGACACATGAGAGAGCTTATTTGTGCAAAAAATAGGCCCTTGGGTTATCAAAACAACTTTGGCAACTTTCGTTTTAGAACCAAGCACTTGCTATTCACCTTAGTCCATTTTGTTGGTCTAATATAGTTCGTTACACATTGCACGTACGCACTTTAGATATTTTTATAGTTGTCAAGGTCTTTACCACAGTCTTTGTAAACACATTTGTCAGATAGTTCTAATGCTAAAAACATCTTCGTGTTTTTAGCTGACGACTGAATGAAATCGATAATATGATTTATGCCACTGATAATTTATAATCACACTTAATGGGATGTATATATTTTATGAAGGCGTCACAATAAATACCCTACAGAAGAACTAAGTAATATGTTTGTATTTTGATTCTTACGTATGTTATAGTATAGGACTTACATCTATTGTTGTCCTGTAGAAAGGTAACTTTCACAAAAATGGCACTTAGTGCCTTATATACTTCACGTCTTCACACTGCTTTAGTTGGGCCGGAGCTCACCAGAACTGCGTTACGGGAAATATTAGATTGTATTTAATATTCTATATTTTTTTTTAAAATCGCGAATTCGCAATCGAAATGATGCTGACCATGGGAATTCAAGAACTGATGGCCATTAACACACAGCGGAGGACAGAGGGAAGATTTGACGTCGTTCGCGCGGGAGTAATATTACTAACTGGGTGACGTCTAAGTGCCCATGCGAATCGCGTGTTCAATAAAAGAAAAAACACTGGACCTGACTTACCTAACCTGACTTATCGAAAGCGACAGCCCTAAACGTAATTATTCTATAAAAATATTCAAGGCAGTACTGAGTACGATTAAATCTCGTTTGCTACGCGTTGATATATTTCTGAAGTTCAGATGGATTGAATGCAAGTTATTGAAAACGCAGAAAAAACCATCACTATCTCAACTTCATTGTATCCTCCTACTCTTGATTTATTCCTAAGTTCTAAAAGCTCATATTTTACTCCAATGCATTACTCACCAGCAAAACTCTACAATGTTGTCGAAATCTTTCTTTTAAAATTAGATTTCTTTACAAACTAAAGTGCATATCACGAATCTGAAATAGTTTCTGTTAAAAGAAATATTGCACGTCGTGAAAGTAACTATTTAAATTTTTAACCAAAAGAAAAACTATACATTCAAGCGCCAAATGAATTAACACGCCCACCCAGGTCCTCCTGTTGCCTTGATGACTGTGCGGTTCGCCTCGGCATGGATTTTGTCAGGTGTTCAAACTATGTCTACTGAATGGCAAGTAACAAAGAACTTTGTTGGAGAGTAGTACATCCTAAGCGCGAATAGACTATTGGACTCCACATATTCTCGGAGACGTCCTAATGGATTAAAGTCCAGACAAATTACAAGTGCTCTTAAATTAATTATAATTACGCTTTCGTGTTGTGCATCTGCATCCAGAACTTTCTGTTTTTGTAGAACAGGCAGAAAAAGACTTTTGCGGTGATTGCAGGAATTTCCTTTATTTCTCGCAGTAACCGATATGAACAACTATATTGTTTGGAAACTCCCCTACAAACCATCTTATTAGGTTAGTGCTACAATCATACTTGTAATTAATCTAATTACATTTGAAGCAATAGCAACTCAAACTAGTGCTCACTATTTAGACATTTGGAAAAGTTACTTGATATATCCAGTAATGTTTAAGATAAATGTCAGTATTTGCAGTTATCGGTAGACAATCGTCGAGAAACACCGAGTAGTTTCTTTAACCTTATTGGAAGTTCTCAGTTTTCAGTTTCGCTGTGATTTGCGCACACACGCAGAAATTTAAAAGGTCTTTCTTATCCTAACAACAAGTCTAATGCTGTTCAAGTATTTGCTGCCGCCATGTTGATCGCTTACATCAGAGAAATATAATAACATTCTTCTAATGTTTTACAGTTAATTTTTCCTTCATTTTTATTCCTATTTTACTACAACGCATGAACGTATTCATTCTGGTTTTAAAAAACTCGTAAAAAAGACTCTCTTAAACTTCAGCCACCCAGAATTATGATAACGAAAGAAAGTGCTGAAGTCTAATATAGAAATTACACTAGTTATATCTATAACGTAAACATACTTATCCTTACGTAAAATATAGTTTATTTCTAAATTAGACGTTTTGCATTCTGCCAACTGGAAATTGTCAGAAGTTTGAGGAATTGACTAGTTATAAGAACAATAGATTACTTTTTAATTTCATCTTCTATTTTACTATCTATGAGAACTCAGGACTACTAAAATAATAATAATAATAATAATAATAATAATAATAATAATAATAATAATAATAATAATAGGATAATCTAGAAACCTGTAGGCATTTTA
>JAGDQP010033664.1:845-20545 GCA_022664845.1 Lepisma saccharinum | reverse complement strand
TTTGCAACTAATATGTTCTTTGTAAATGATAAACGTAAATAACAACATATTATCAAAACTTATAAAATATAAATATCGTTCCCCATTTTTAAGAACTATTAGAAACATGTTTTATCTTGTCTTTAGTGCATGACGTTAGTGTTCTATGGAATATTCGATTCATTAAGAAATACCTAGTAACCATAGGTTTCAACGTTCATTTTGGTTTCTCCATGTTCGGTAATGATCTTTTCTACTGGACAATTTAAATTACACTTTTCAGTAAATTTGAGCCACTGGTTCACCTAATGTAAAAATAGTATTACGTTCCCTCTTTTGGTTTTTGAAATGGGACTCTCTTTATTTTTTTCATTATTTGCTACATACTAGAAGAAATCATAAATATTTTTTTCAGAACCCAGGCATGTGATAATGTTTTCTGTTAAATAAAAGAAAATTCCAACCCTTGCTCGTTCACGCACACACTCTCAGAATCACACACCGCTCACTCTACGTTAGTGGGTGGCCTATCTTGTAGGCTTAGAGAAAAATATTGTATAGCAAAGTCATGTAAACATTATATTGGCCATGATAGTACTCTGAGGAGTAACACCCCTGGTCCCGGTCACCACAGATGGACAGACTGCCCAAACGCAACAATGTATAATAAGGAAAGTAAGAAATCCCTGCTTCTCCCTCCGGATCACTGGACCAAATCGGATCACCGGGTCAGACTTGGTCCGAAGAATAGACTTGGTGACCCGGTCCAAAAAGTTACCCGAATCACCCAGTGACAGGTTTCAGCTCTGATTCAAGCTTATTTGAGCAAGCAGATATGTGATTAAGCTTGTCAAACTTAAAATATATTTGAGTTTTATTTCGTTGCACTGCTCTGATTTCGCTGAAGTCAACGAGTAAACTATATTTCGCCAACTCCAAAACGTTTTACTGCAGGTGTCTCTTGCGATCTCATGAATTAAGTATAAGTAACGCTTGAAAATCCAGCGTGATCGTATGCTTTCATGATCTGGTGACTGCAGCTACGGATTAGTGTGCCGTGTGTCTTCGGATCGATTCCCACCCTGGTAAATGATTTTAGTAAGAAGCTCATTTTTTTTTTTTTTTGTAAAGGCTATTTCAACTTTGTTCTTGCCAACTATAGTGACTGATTCAAACTTGTTTAAACCCCTTTGGTTTGGTTTACTTAAGCTTGCTGTAGTCAGGTCAAAATTTCTATGTGGATACTAATGTTTCGAGTTGATTTCAAACGCCACGAAAATTACGGCGGTATCCCTTCTGAAATTCTACCTTAAAATCTCACCGTATATTTTCCCACATAGGAATGTGATTCCGACTCAAAAATGAATCAAGCTTACTTTGACAAGAGGGACAATTAGATGTAAGCTTATCAACTCAAGCCAAAAAGCCCTAATTTACAAATGTATAAGAATCAAGGCTGAAATAGCATTGACAGAAACAGAACTTCTTTAAAGAAAATAAAACATTGCCTTGGGTGGGAATCGATCCGAAAGCATATGGTAATCCGATGATGTAGTCACTAGAACACCTAAGCACACGGCTTTTCAAGAATTATTTATACTTAATTTATCAGATCACAAGGGTCTGAATTTGAATTTTTATTATGTCCTTTAGGCATCTAAGACTTAGGGTGGGTTAGAGGAGGGGAAAAGATGCGGTAAAGTGTCAGCCAGGGCCTAAGTTGAAAGTACCATTTTAGCATTTACCTGTTGTAACTGAGGAAAATCAGATCACAAGTAGTAAAATGCGTTGGAGTTTTTTAAGAATAGGTTACGGTCAAGCAGTCGTGGCACGTGATGGGACTTCATCGCAATTAGTTCACAACAGAGGTATAACGAAATAAAATTTTAATAAATTTCAAGTTTGATAAGCTTCCTTGCATAACTGCTTGTTCCAACAAGCTTGAATTGGGTTAGTAATAGCAACCAAGCCACTTATGTTGATTCAACAAATTTGTTTCATGCTTGTTTTTTTAAGTTCAACACAATATCAAGTTTCACAAGCTCAAAGGAAGCGATTGACAATTTGTCGCAAGTTGGTATGCTATCTAGGATGTGAATATGTATGTGTGTGTGTGTGTGTGTGTTCGTTTTTTCGAAAACTGAAATATCCACGCCCTTTAGAAGTTATACTATGTTGTTGGTGGTGGTGAGACATATTTAACGACATCAGTATCATGACGGTAGTCCCTCTCTGAATTTACGTGGCTCCTACTTATGACATTGTTATCTTGGATTACAGCACAATCCTGCTTTCTAATGTTAAAATTACTGCAAATGTTAAAAAATTACACCATAGGTGGCCATGCTGTTTAATATTCTGAACAATAGGGAATGTACACAGATAATGTCTCAGGAGATAATGTCCGTGACTCGGCCATTTTCAAACCAACAAACAATGTGCAGTGGTATTTTTTTTTCATTTTGTCAACTTATTTAGTTTTGAACGATAATTATTTCCCCGTGAGCTCTTTATCGCTTCCGTCGTCGGGCCATCGGCGGACATTTTTTTTTATTCGGGACCCTCCTTCCACCTCTACATCTTAGCTATATTAGCTCCGACTCTGCTTTGCTTACCTGAGGGGTACCACGAAACAGTATTGTTCTTCACAGGGTCGGGGTAGGCTATCCCCAGATATTGTCTCACTGTCTCGACCCCTTGTTGTCATCGAGTCAGGGAAACATTAGGGCATGATTGCTCAAAATTTAGTTTTTGACCTAGTTCCCAGTTAACAAACCTGGACCTTGAATTTGCGTAATTGCGGCGATTTATATTTATTCTTTCTACTATATTAGATTTATTTACATTATTATTATTAGGAACAAGAATTTTCATTTATTTATTTATTTGTTTTACCTTCTTCTTATTGTTCTGCTCCATTTTGCTCCTACAATAATTAAATAAATACATTTTATTATATTTTATTTTCCATATTTAATTGCTATTTAAGGTGTCCGCTGATAACTCATTGCATTAGATAGAGTATTGACACTTCTCAAAATTCATGAGAAACTAAATTTAAGAAGTCAATGATTAAGTGTCAACACTGAATAAGCGTTTCTCAGATCAATGATTGATAGCAATTAATTATACTATAACATGCAAAACAATGAATTACACTATAAGAGATAGAGAATAGTAGTCGAATGATCAATAGACACTTTTAAAGATTTAAGAGAACTAAATTAAGTTAAATTGAGATATATATTTCCTCAAGATCAATAGATGGGATAAATCTGATCAATTTATATACTCAATTTAAAAATGACAATAAATAATCAATAAAATAAGCACTTTTCATAATTGATAAGATACAAGGCTAAGTAATATTTTCTGAGCAAGCGAAGTTGCAGAAAGTTTGTCCTAGTACTTAGTGGTGACATCAATTTAGAGTTTGACGTAACAACAGATAAGCGTAGTGTTAGTGAATTCAAAAAACTTATTATGACAATTTAAGCTTCATTGTGTTTATTTTAAGCCCACCCAAGGTTTAGCCTGTTTAGATAAAGTTTTTACGAATGCTAGAGTCACACGAAGTCAAGTAACCATATTTCCGTTCTCAGATGATAAAACCGTCTCATTTAATTATTTAATTAGGTCTGATGTAGATTTAAATGGAAATGTCAACTGAAAAATATTTTGCACAGGGTCTATAAGTGATGATAACATTTCTAAGTTTAGAGACTCTCTTTGTGCTCTTCCTTGATATAATCTTTTCTATAGGCATCATTCTACTGAAAATAAAGTTACAACCAAAATCATTTTTGGAAGGTTCTTCAAAATGCTTTTAAAAACTTTTAATGACTGTATACCTAAAACGAAGTGTAAGGTACTTAATACAAGCATAAGAAATAAGATGAGAAAATAAAATAATTCATGGTACTCAAAGCAACTTGGAAGGTAATAAATAGAGTAATAAAAGATTCCAAGAAAAATAATCCCCCAATTTCTCCTAATGTATCAAATGATTACTTTATTAGTTCTATAAATGACATAAACAGTTCAATAATCAAGCCTAGCACTAGTTCATTAGGGTTGCTGACTCAAAATAGTGTTAAACCAAAACCAGTTCCAAAAACGTTTACTTTTCGTGAAGTCTCGCCTGAAACGATCTTAAATGTTGTAAAGAATTTTAATCATCTGAGAGTGTAGATATATATAACTTATCTTGTAACTTAATTGCGCAAGTAATGGATTGTATAGTTTATCCACTGACTTGTTGCTTAAATAGATATTTGTCTGAAGGTTTCTTTCCTGACGAACTCAAACTGTCTAGCGTTATACCAGTGTATAAAAAAGGTGAATGGCACTGTCCTGCTAGTTATAGGCCAATTTCTGTAGTTCAAACACTCTGTAAAATATATGAATCTGTTATTTATTCTCAACTGTCTACGAATTTTGAACAAGAAAATATTCTAAATGATTCATTCACAGTTTGGTTTCAGAAAAAACAGATCAACAATTGATGTCATTGATTCTGTAGTGAAAGTTATTTATCAAGTATTTGAGAGCAATGGTTTCACCCAGGTGACTTTTTGTGACCTGAGTAAGGCCTTTGACTGCGTTGATCATCCAACGCTTATAAATAAACTGACTTTCTATGGTATTCTATACAATTAACATCAATGCTTTAATATAAAATTTGATTCAAAATCAAATCAGTAATTTGTATCTTATACGAAAAACAAAAACAATTATAAAGGGTAACATGGATATGGAAACAAACTTCTTAATTCTCTTCGCAATACAAAAGCCTCACCCAGTTTGAAGACCAGCTTAGCCGAGCGGTTAGAGCAACAAACTTTAAAATCTCGTCGCTGGCAGTTGGAGGTTCGAATCCCATCGCAGACACTGGGAAACTTTACTCACTATGAAGTATATAATAGCAATGATAATGCAAAAAGGCCAACTGAATATGGATCACCACTGCTTCCAATAAAACCTCAAGAGAATAACGGTCTCACTTGTGGGTCACTGAAAAAGGCAGCTATGTGGCGGCTACCACCACAATATCGCCATTTCGGCAGAGATGAGGCATCAGTTTAGTTTATCTGGCGGACCGCCGGTTAAAGCCGAAAGCGGACCGCCAGTGTTCCACCAGAGAACAGCGGCAAATTGTGGTCATTTGCCTAGTGATCTAGCGGAGCAACATAATTTCTGGAGGGGCGACAGCGGCCCACCAGCGGGTGATGGGGCATTTGGCGGTTATACGGCTGTTTCCATCGAAATATCGTCTTGGCGGCTAAGATGCGGCATTCGTCTAATTCCTCTATGACACCACCGTTGCGTCGGGCCGCGGAGGAACGCAATTGGCCCGCCTTCAGTTTTCTCATGGGGGTTAAATATCCCTATGTTTCGTGTAGGCGATGCGGGTCTAAGAAGACTACTAGAGTAGAGGCACGACATACTATACTTACAATTATCTAACATTCGTGCGCAAAAAATATTTATAAAGATTACTTTTGACTCACCCTTGTACTATCGTAACTCCAGAGAGTGTGCGACCTCGAAGTAGCCGAGACGCTACATCGCTCGCTTTCGGTGCGCGTGGTCGCTGGCTCAGTTTCCGTTGGTGATAATCGAACGCAGTGGTTTGGAACCCACTTTACCCAAACCTGTAAGTCCCGTCCTTAGAATCTCACTAACTCGTTTGGGACGTTAATAAAAATGTAATCAACCCAGAGGGCGTGCGATGCCTTTGTCTGATTTGGACACTGTACGTTTCCTTCATTTATTAACTAATATTGGTAACTTTTAGGGCAAAATTATTGTGTTAGGTATACATAAAAGCTATGTTATTGTTGTAGTCCAAATTTCGGAATATTATATATCAGGATGACACATTATCCGATATATGTTTTAGAAACCGCATAATCCAGACTACAGGTATGAGTATACCTATAATATCCGTATGACGCAGAAATAAAATGATGAACAATCTATAGATGCGGATAATATTTGCATAACGAATAATACCCAAATAGCTTATATATATACCCCTAAAATCCGGAAAGTGGATATCCGTCTTCCAACTTTATATCATTTGAAGCGCATTGGCGAACAAACGTCCATGTTACATTTTGCCTGTACTGAGAAAAATGGAAATGAAATTGAAACTTGTCCGCAGAGCGGTTCGGAGCTGAATGATGTCACATAGACTTTTGTTCCATCAGCCCAACACACTGTTTAAAACGGCTATTTTTCGTAGCAGTGATAGCAGTAACTTCTATTTTAAAATCTCTGTTAAAATAAACAGTTAAAAATAGCAGTTTAGGAAAAACCCTTTCTAAATGGGAGTTATTTGATCCCAACTAAAAAAACAGTGTAAAGCACCATTTTAGACTAAGTTTTCTCTAGCTTGTTATCTGAATAGCAGAGTGATAGACTGCCGTTAGGACCTGGTAGTGTAGTTCATATTATAACTATCAGAAAACTATTGTATGTAGTTATCGGAGCTTTTAAAGATTCAGGCTGTCAGTGTTCTTTATAGAGCTCTGCTTTATGACTGGGCCATGAGTAAAACATGTGGCATTACACGGCCGATTTTCCTTCCCAGAATGACTCCTAGAAATAGAAAACGAAGTAACAGCTTGCGCCTGCGTTTTTGCATCAGTGTGTTGTTGTTTATAGCCTTCGCGACGTTTGGAGAAAAGTAACAGTAGGGTCTACTTTTCATCAATCGTAGCAGTGATAGCAATTTAGCCAAAGTAGAAGTAAAAAAATAGCTGCTACGCTATTTTTTTCCCATCCCAGGTGCACTCACTCATGGGAAAAGCATGTAACATAGACTTTTGTTCCAAGAAATTTCTGAAGACCGAGGCTAATTATTGCAATATGCTCAAAGCAAATACAGATACATATCAAGCACACATCAGAGACCTTTGTTTCGTAAATAACTCCATTTTCACCAAAATGTCACATAGACGTTCGTTCGCGCATATGCCTCAGTTATGCAAAGACTTCATAAACAAGCTTGTTCGGTATCCGGAAAGACATTTATCCACATTTGTCTATTCCTGCTGTTAAAAATAGGCTCCTCACTTTTAGCATAAAAATATGTATTGATATATTAATTTAAAAATACAATACCGGTATTCAAAACTTCACCGAGACTTTATGTCTATGGATGTAAATTTCAGGCAATTTGATAAGCCTTTGAACTTCTTTCGCTACTAAATAGGATAAACAAAGCTGGAATTGAAGCCTTGTTTCTTCGCTACCATCTTCATTTGACGCTCATTTACTAAAATGCTAATAAAATCTTCCAGTTTATTTTTCTTTCTGAAATCAAGCTGGACGTGTTTATACCTATCAACTCGTAAACAATACTCAAAATTGTAAAGTCGTTGCCAAACTTAAGTTACCAGTACAATCGGCTAGGCTGAAAATTGAGGAAGCAACAAGTAAAGGAGAATCAAATACGCTTGTCAAGAGCTCATAACAGCAACGCCGTGTTTACTTTTGAACACTGTTGTCGTTACCATGGTGCTGGGAATACATGTTATGAAATATAGAAAGACCAGTAACTAGTTAACGAGTAGCGAAGAAACATCTAAGACATATCATGCACCCTTTAGACAACTGGGACATTTAAGAACAAGGTCGTCAGCTTGAGCCAAAGTTGCCTAAAGCCTTAAATTCAAATAAGATTGCCTTGATATACTTAATTTTTAACTTTGCGAAAGTTAATTACTAACAACCTGATAAGATTCACAATGGTTCAAACAGAAAATTAAACTTGTAACGTTCACATATTAATTTCAGTATGGTTCATAAGCATACAATGTAAATATTTCTATAAAGAAGTTGAATTCTAAACATTAAAGGTATATCCACTGTTTCCAACACCTGCGTTTTCCTTTCTACCGATATACAGAAGGCAACTTTCTTAAAAAGGAACGAAAGGAGTTCAACAAGTTTCCTTTAGGCAGACTTCTGTTACGACGAGAGAAAGAACACTTGGGTGTTCTCCCATTCATCAATATATCTGGTCCTTGTCTTCGCACAGAGTACAGAAATCTAGTTAGAGGAACGAGCTACCGTCATCTGTCTCGCCTCAGGATGGAGCTGCGAGACCGCGAATCGATACCCGACTCGTGGAGTTTGTTTTTATTGCTCTCGTTCATGTATATTTTTTAAGCTGCTGATAAACTTCTTTCTCTCTATCTCTCCGTGCTATTTTTACTTTCAAAACATTTTCATATTTTTGCAATGCATGAAGATGAAGAGACAATTTCATTTCCTTCTGTTCATCCAAGCTTACAATCCTTAGTGTGAAGTGACAAGTCCCCTTTATTTTATGCATTATTCCCTGCCTTTTTGCCAGATGTTTCATTTCTCTTTCCTGACCTTCTGGAACTTAATAAAAACATAACAACATAACTGTCGGGTTGTATTTGCCTCTTCATTTCATTTTGTAACCAGTCTGTGCCATACAATACAGACCGAAAAACCTGGACTACGTCTCAAGTAGCAAAAGCTACTTACTTCAAATTAGCACAGGAAAAGCGTAGCTGGTTATAATCTTGCTCGCGAAAACAGTCCTGACTAGAATAGTTTGCAATGTTCCTCAGCTTCATCTATCAGATCAATTTCGGTTGTTAATTTTGTAAAACCCGTGATACACTTACCAAATGGTCACTCATAAATATAATCCCCCAGGTACACAAAGTATCCACACGGAAGTTTATCGGTTCCACTAATAAGTAAGAAATCCTTAGACTGAAAATACGTCCGTTTTAAAAACATATATCATAGCATAGACCTGATAAGAGATAGGCTGAGCACGCTTCCCCATTTCTGTCTGCGCTAAACTAATGGATGTTTGTACAGGAGCACGTGATTTTGAAATCATCCGCTAGGTATCTCTGGCATTGACCTCATGATAGAATATGAGGTCTATGCCAGAGATACATAGCGGAAGAATTCAAAATCACGTGTTCCTGTACAAACATCCATTAGTTTAGCGCAGACAGAAATGGGGAAGCGTGCTCAGCCTATCTCTTATGAGGTATATGATCATATGCTCGCCTCTGCTATATTTAGCTAACAAAGAACTTCTTCGGAGCACCGAATAGACTGAAATCAGACGGAGTTTTGAATTGTAAGAAGTGCTCAGACAACATTTTTAGTTCAGAATTTTAATTTGTAACTTCGATTGCATCAATCAGTGATCGAGGAATCTACTGAACGTCTACTTCCACATATATCAGATACAATTTGACTCATTTTTACGCTGACTTCACCGACTCGGTAGTAAAGACAGTCCTTTTATAGTTTTTCTCCTGTTACCCAAATTGGGGGGTCGGCAAACCGTCGATCGCGAGCTCCCTGTGACTCGCGTGGATATTCTTGTTAGCTCGCACAAGGTTAACTTTGCTGTCTGGCCAGCTAGTAGAATCTATTAAACAGCTTTTATTCTAACTTTAATAGCTCAACACATACTTCCATATTTGGAAAGTAGTTCTTTGGTCGGGAAGTCGGTAACTAAAAATTTTCAAATTACTAGGAATTGACAACATCCCAACCGAATTAATTTATGCGCGATGAACGGTAGAGTCAACGAACTACAGTATATAAATTGATAAGCGCTATATGGAGAAAAGAGGAGCTTTAAAATTGAATGAGTTTCGGTTTATAAGAAAGGCGATAAATCTTACTGTAATAAATACTGCTAAATCTCGTTACTCCCAACATGTTACAAACTGTTGAGTAATACTCTGCTAACATACATAAACATACACGTAGATGAAATAATTGGAAATCGCTAATGTGAATTTAGAAGAAATAGATCCAAGTTGGACAGGATTTTCGCTTTGAACTAAATATTAGAGAAAATCATTAGAAATACAGTGGAACAGTTCATGTGTTATTCATTGATTTTAGTAAAGCGTATGATTCAATCAAACGGACAAACTGGTACAATTTGGAATTCCGAAAAAGAAACTGTTCAGCTAGTGAAAATGTATTCCGGCGACCTCATAAGCAGTATACGTATACATAATGTATCAAATGTTTTAGAGATTCACATCGAATTGTCAACACTAATGTTTAATTATGTGCGTGATTATTCACATTTAAAGAAAAAAAAACAGAAATGTTTATAGTATAAAAATCGCATAACATGTAATAAGACCTTATGTCTTACTCTTTTTACAATAATCAATATCTTCGTCGTGGTCTCTATCTGGTCCTTTTGTTGCTACTGTGCGGCGGCTTTTTATCTTTACTCTAACGAGACCTTTCTGTCTTCTTGGTTTGCTCCGGCTAATCTTCAGGGTCGTCACATAGGTTACCTTCGAGATTAACCTTCGAGGTTAATTTGCAACGATTTTACAACATTTTTCTAAGAAGCATTCATTGAACTAATTAACTTTGAACTTTGTATAATCAATTAACATATCATTAATTCCTATTTTATCTCTCAACATAATAAACTTAATTTCTGTGAATAATTATAAGATTACATTTTTTCAACCAATAAATTTACATTATTTTTATAACCCTTTTTGAATAATGATAGGTTATTTATTCAAACTTTATCATAGTATTGATCGAATATATAAGGAAAGTATTTAAGTTCATTGCACTCATCTAATTAAAATATCTCCTTTCCGCAATATATTAGAATGTTTGTTCAATCATTTCTTTAAAAGTTTCGTATAGTTTTGTTTTCATCCTTTTCTTTGAGATATAATGTAGTCCTTGCACACAAATATTTCTTACTTTATCAAAGTTTCCTTTTTTATAATATTTTGTAGTGCTTGAAAGTAGTATTAATTCAATCTAAAATCGTTATTTACTTATAATAAATCTCAATTCATTTTAACTTCACCATTAATAGAACTTGCATCAAGTTTAACTAAAATCAAAATAACAATTATAATAACTGTTTTAACTGAAATCATCGTACTAAGAATATTCTTTTAGACTTATTTTTTCACATCCATTAAATCACAAATTTAATTGATTCATGAATTTTATACAGATCAGTTTGTTCATTGTTAACTGTCATCTCCCTTATCAATTTTCTTTTTATTGTCTTGCTCTTCTTCTTACCGTTTCGTCTCAACATTTGTACAGCTGAATAAATTTTATTCTTGTACCACTCTCTACAGATAGTTTTTCCGTTTCCGTAAGTCTTACCCATAATTTATACCCACACAGTCTATTTGCCTTTTCTCGTACTAACCTTTTCCTTTCAAACCACTCTTTATAAACTTCTTCCATTTTTACCACCGTCCTTTTTCTTTGTTCCTTATTTTCTTCTTGATATTTCACATGCTTTTCATTCAAGGTTTCAATTGATACTTTTCCCGATATTATCTCTGTATAATTTTTACCATAAATTGTTGTCAAATAATCGGGTATTACCTTGTATACTACTTCTTTTCGTTTGCTTTTAACTTTCTGAAAGTCTAATTCCCCAATGTCCAACTTTAGTGGATTACGTGACAGTGGTTGAGGGATCTGCGATGTTCGCCTCTTCCGGGATTTTCGAAAAGTTCTTCTCTTCAAGTTGCTTCCTTTCTTCCTCCTTTTTCTATATTGTTGCTTATACATATCAATTATCTTATATTTAAGTTTAGCCTTTTCCTCTTCATTTTTCTTGCATATCCATTTTTTGTGTCTTGTACCTTTTCTCAATCTTTTCTTCAATTTTCTTTTCCTTTTTCTATTTTGTTTGAGTATTTCCTTCACTTTTTCTCCTTCAAACATATTCTCATTTTCTCCTGATATACTGGATCATGAATTTAATTTTTGTCCTTTGCTTTTGCTCTTCCGACTTCGCTTCCTTCTCTTCCTTTTCCTTGGTTCTCCTATTTTCCTGTCTACTACTAATCTTTCCTGTTGCATCAACTGTGGCTTGGAATAGTCTGTAGATTTTTCCTTATGAAGATTCTCATCTCTTAACCTTTCTTGAACTTGCTGCTTTATTCTTATCTCTTCTTTCCACATTTTTAGATGTCTTCCTCCTCGTTTTCCTCGCTTACTTTTAGATTTTGGTTTCATTTCCAAATCTTTCATGAACTCCCTAGTATCATCCATTCTTAATTCCACATCTTTAGTATCTTGATTACTACCTTTCTCACCAACAACCTCGATGCATCTATCATCTTTCGATATAGGACACATACTTCCATCAGAAACAGCTTCTTCCATACAACTTACTGATTTCTGAATACTGTCACATTCCTCTTCCATATTATTCATTCCATAGAACACTTCCAAACTAGCATTCCGAATATTGATTGTCTGACTATCTTTATCTTTTTCAATACTGCTTATCCTTTCCCCTTTATTTTCTTGAACTAATGCATTTTCTTTCCATTCAGTTTCTTTCTTTTCTTCTTGCGCCGATATCATCTCTTTATCCATGACTATGTACTCTTCTTTAGTATTATTTTCGAAATTAATCATTTCTTCCTTGGTATTATCGATTTTGCTTTGTTTGCTTTTAATACCCGCACGACATTGTTGTACCTCTTCCTTAAAGTTTACTGTTTCATATTTCAATTCGTCAGTCTTTTGTATCAATTTTTCTTCCAATCATTTCTTTGAACATCTGATCTTTTGCTTCATCTTTTAGTTCCTTTGCTATCCGCCTTTCTTCGTTTTCCTTTTGTTCCTGTTCCTTCTCTTTTCGCCTTTCTTCTTGTTCCAGTTCCTTCTCTTTTCGCCTTTCTTCTTGTTCCAGTTCCTTCTCTTTTCGTCTTTCTTCTTGTTCCAGTTCCTTCTATTTTCGCCTTTCTTCCTTTTCTTGTTCCTTCTCTTTTCGCCTTTCATCTTTTTCTTGTTCCTTCTCTTCTTTCCTTTCTTCTTTTTCCTTTTCCATGAAATCGAGCAGCATCCTCATCTCGCTGGACGGACTCTGGGCAGGACCTTGTTTTCCTAATTCCTTAACGGGTCGATCTATCCTTTCTTCTTCGAATCTGTTTCTTCTCTTTCCTTCTGGTCGTGTTTCATCTTCACTCCCCGATGTAGATTGATCCTCTAAAGTATCGAAGGCCTTCATGTTGGTCGCCATATGTAATAAGACCTTATGTCTTACTCTTTTTACAATAATCAATATCTTCGTCGTGGTCTCTATCTGGTCCTTTTGTTGCTACTGTGCGGCGGCTTTTTATCTTTACTCTAACGAGACCTTTCTGTCTTCTTGGTTTGCTCCGGCTAATCTTCAGGGTCGTCACATAGGTTACCTTCGAGGTTGTAGAATGACCAATCACTATCTAAAAACATGCCCCAAAGCTACACCGTAGTGGGGCTACGTTAACTATATTTTTAGAGGTATTCATAAGTAATTGAACGGCGCTTAAAGCAGCCACCGCAACCACAAACAAATGCTGCAAAACGTCTATGGCGTCAAAAGAGATGTATTTATTCAGAGGGTTAAAGTCAAAACATTTAACTATATAAATTCCACCTCTACTTTGAAGTTTTTTTTTAAGTTTGCTGGCCTACTGAAGGTGGCCAGCGCCTGTTGAGAGGGTTACGCCCTCTTTTCAGGCCAGGGTAGTTTAGGAGGTCATGTGTAGGAATTTAGGATGGGTAGTTGGGCTAAGAGGTTTGCATACATTTAATTAAACTTTATTGATTAATTCATTAATTTATCTTGGATATTATAAGTATTTTGCTTATAATCGTATTATTGGTTTGAGGGAATTTACCATGATGTGATGGAGGTATGATAATGAAGTGCAATAGTCAAGACAACACCTTGGCACATAGAGGACAAATGATTTATGATTCTTCTCCCCTAGGGGCTTCTCTAGGGATTAATGGAAAGACAGATGAGCCCTACATTGAACATTTATGATTACTGTGCAATTATGAGAATGAAAGTGAAATGATATGTTTACTCAGGAGATGTAGGGGCTACGGAAAAGAATACATATGGTCCTGAATATGTGGCTTTGAGATGTACTTGTAAGACTTCGCGAGCTGCTAGAGTGATTTGATGGAGAACCGCTGGTCTATTATGTGGGTAGAGGTTTTGGAATGTGAGAGGGAGGAATTGAATGATTTGATCTATAGTAGGAGGTGGAAGAGCTGGAGGATGAGGCTGTGGTTGTGTTACTGGTGGTAGGCGTAAGGGAACTGCCATGAAGTTGTCGGGGTCCTCGTCAGGTTTGGGGCGACCTTGGCATTTGTATGAAAAGGTTGGATGTGGACTGATGCATTGGCTGCATTTAGGCGGATTGGATTGGTTTGGGCAGGCTTTGGTTTGGTGATTTTCTGCGCAATAGCCGCACTTAGGATCGTTGGGACATCGCTCGGTTGAGTGGTTGTTATATTGCTGACATTTCTCGCATCTGAGTGGTAGCGGTGGCTGTGTTCGCGATGGTTCGACCCGGTAACGGCGTCTATATATGAAAGCTCCTGATTGTAGTAGTGTGTTGATGGCGATTTGATCCGGTGTTAATACTCGTACCATGTAGCTCGTTGTGCCAGTTTGCGTTTTGATTCTAAGACATTTGGTGATATTGAGTCCTTCTTCACGGAGCTCGGATTCTACTTCTTCGTCTTGGATGTCTGGATTCACTCCTCGGATCACTACTGATAATTGAGGCGGACGTCGTGGTGGTGGTTGCAGTTTGAAGGTCTTGATTGAAAGTGGAGCTAGATGGGCGTTTGTGCCAAAGATCTCAAAGCTAAATTTGTTTCGAATTGTGCTTGCCAAGTTACTGTCTGTGGATTTTATAATGATGCTGTTTCTCGTAGGAATAATTTCAGAGATAACTTGTCTGGAAATATATTTTGTAAGTTTGCAGAATAGCTGTTTTGGCGTTTGATAACGGGGGTCGAACTTGGTTAGAAGAAAAGAGTAGGTTATTGACTTGGTTGAAGCAGTTGATTGTTGATTGTCTGAGTCACAGCCGGATATATTCATGAATCGCTCGGTATCAGAGTCAGAAGAATTAAGAGTGTGTGTGCGTTTGCTTGGAGGCAACTTGCCGCTACCTGACCTGCGTAAAGAAGGTGAACGAGAGCGTGTGCCTGCTACTGATAATCCGGTGATGCGTTGTTTCGGAATCGTTCCAGTGCTGTTATCTTTGGGTATTGCAGTTGAGGCTGACTGAGTGACGGTAGATGGCAGATGATGTTTTCCTGTTCCCTTGGGTGGTTTAGGCATGATGTTCTGCGAAAGGAGCGTACAGATGAAGAAATAAAGCAACCAAAGTGCTAGAGTAATAGGCACAGGCAACGAACCTGCCACCCTGAATTTTCTGTAACTCGTGCGTATGAACAAAACTGATGTGCGAGTTGAAGGTGGGACAACCCATAGGGATAGTTATCCAGGTATATGTACACTCCTTCCGAAATCTGTATTCGATGCCAGAACTATTGGCTAGATAAGTCTAGTCCCGCAAAGAACAGATTGAAGCGAAGAGAGACACAGGATGATGACACAGGAAGGTTTCAAAACGCTGGTTAGATTGGTCCACTTGATAAACAAGGGCTTCTAAGCACCAGTTTTCTCTCCCCTCCTTTGAAATTCCCGCCATTCATTATTTATATTTCCGGTCTTTACAAATTACTAGGGTACATACATTGTTACAATATAGAATCTCTTGTTCTTATTAGTTCTTCGTTTCTGTCGTAACACTAATTAGTCTTCTTTATTTGTTTGTCATTAACAAATACCAAAAAGCAATAAATTCTTTTTAAATACAAAAGTTACTCACTTCGCTTTTCAGGTACCAAAAGTACAGACATCTAGCGTTCACCTTGTGAAACTCCAAAAAAGCTCCTTTAACTTTCCTAATAATGCATAGGCCATAACAAACAACGTAATAAGTCTTTACATCAAGTCTTCAGCTCTTTACGTCACGGAAAGTTTAAGTTTGATCCTAAAAACTGTTAGTTCTGTTCCGCGTTGAACCAATAAAAATTTGATTATTCTAAACCAGGCCTCATTGTTAACTAGAAAATAATACACAGAAAATAAAATTGTACTTCTTGTATATTTTTAATGAGTCGTTTTGATCACAGCTTTTATACTTGTACGGAAAAAATTTATATCAAGTCATAATTTTTCCTTTCCGAATAACTTTGGAATATCTAGACCGATTTGAGTACACTTTTCTGTAGCTTACAGAAAGTCACATTCTCTTTGAGTTATAGGCAGCCCATACTTAAATCTTCTCTTCCAAACTCAATATTTTTGGAGAAGAAATATTATGACTGAATACAATCTTTTAGCGCTCACTCTACATTTCGTCCACAATATCTTCTGATAAACTCGGGCGCACAGATTTTTGTATCGCGCTTACTTCTGCAATATACAGCAAAGAATGTGATTCATTTACTGTGTTCTGCGAAGTAGATAGTTTGGTTACCGACCCGTGTTTTATCCTCATTTCTGCCAGTTTTTCTTTCCTAGGCTGCAAAACCGCTTAATAAAATACACTAACTTTCGTGACACATGTGTACAAAATATGTTTATTTATTACTCATGGGTGACCCCAACCCAAGTTGAGTCATTTAAAATGTATCTACAAATAAATGTACTTTTTTTTGTTTCTACAATGTAGAGTCTATATTGGGTACATAACACTGGTATTCTTTCATATAGGGTAGACCGGGGCTATTTGGGTCAAACTTAAGAAAACATGAAACTGCGCATTTAATATGCGCACCAGTACGCTGAACCTGCTTTCAGTTGTAAGTTCGTTGGCAAAGGGAAGAGGGTGTGTGTGTCTTTGATCTGCTGCTTTCTCATCAGTTGCTGTGAATTTGTGACTATTGTGAGCAAGGTGAGTTGCAATACTTCATATTGTGAACGTCTAGAACTTGTCCTGAGAACGTCTGGCTTCGTCTTGCAATTGTGTTCAATTATAGAGAAATTATTCCTCTATTTGTGGGGGCAAATATTATGTAGACTTTAGGTTTTGTTATTTGGGGGCTAAAGAGAAGTCTACTCGAGCGTAACTCAGATAAAGGTTTGAGCATTCGCAAATACGAGAGGGACGTTCAGCGTGAGTTAAGTGGATATTAGCTCTAATATAATGGTAACTTCTGGGATAGAGTATATTCTAGCTTTAGGAATGAAATGGATAACAAGATTTTACATTTTCCCTAAAAAGGCGCAGAATCTCAACTCGAAGATTAATGAACAAATAAAATACAGCACACACCGAAAAGCTATATTCAAATCTAAAATATTCAACAGAGCACACGAATCGTTCAGGCAATGAAACTATTTAAGCACCAATGTTCTAAGAAATTCTTGAAACATACCTTGGAAAATAAAGTTGAAAGTTGTGTTCTTCTAAGACTTGTATCAAAATTGACTGCTTCTTTTAAGATGAGATTTAAACTATTCTGGACTTCCTTCTATGTTTCTTGGCTTCCTTCTAGAACTGTAGTACAGAGTGACAGCATGGACCGGCTGTGTGAGATAGCATATTGATTGGTCTGTCGGGGTCCTTTATATACGGTCTTGAAGTGACGAAATAATTAGGTTAATATAGTTCATTGCTCTCTTGTTTGTGCGTCTTAGTGCTTTCACGTGACGATCGTATGATGTCTTAAAAATGAACAAAATGGCCGCTTAAAGGAAAGTAGAACAATAGGTCTACGTCATAATTTCCGTAAGTGTGTGTGGTTTGCTGTATATTGCTTTGCTAAAGGGAGTTCGTGTTGAGATTCTCTGCCCGCCATCTTTATTATTCTTTAGAGTTTACAACAGAATAAAATATTTGTGAAAATAAAAGTTAATTATAGAAATATGATTACAAAAATGAAAATTTAAGAATAAATACAAAATTAATAATGATTGACGATGAGAGGCGATCACATTTGCCGCTCTTTAAAAAATGAATTTTATTCGGATACCCTAGTGGTATCGATAAAATTTATGAGAAAAATGTGTCTCAATAGTTTGAGCACCCTGTATAACATTTATTCTATGAACACTCGGTATAATATTTTGAAAGTTAAATGATATATACAGAAAAGTGAGTAAAATTAACATTGTTATTAGTAATGTGAAAACTATATATATATACATATAAAACATATTTAAATTTTTCATAATTTTTTTTCTTCAGTTTTTTTTTTTGTAAAGTTTAGAAGTTTTATTGAAGTATAAGCCATAAAAATATCATACAAGAAGGTAAAACATCAAGAAATATACATATAAAACATTAATCAATGATACATTGCATTTGCTGTTTAGTAATGTATTTTATATTGCAACTGTCTGTATTAAATGTTCCTTAGTAACACGTGAGCGTTCAGATAGCTATGAAATGCTGGTACGCAAAAGGAAGGTCACAATTCTGCAGACCTAAACAAAATTTAGAGATTAAGAAACTTCGAGCTTTGAGATGCGCGTGAGAAGGAAACATTCGCTGGAAGACAGTGAGATTGTTGGCTTGTGAAACACACGGAAGTTGTGCGTCGTATTATAGTTTATAATAGTGATCAAAGTGAATTCTCAACTCTATTCACTTTTTTTTTCGTGGTATAAAGTTTCCAGTGAATGTGGGTTTGGTTACATAAAGGTAAAAGTTTTTGTTTCCCTTTTTTTTCTCAACATAGTAGGATAATAGTCACAAATTCACTGAGGCACTGTATTTGGTCTATATCTTGGAAAATGTCACTTAGTATTTTTACGATACACAATGTCTAAAATATTGAAGTCACTAAAGTACGTAAAACATTAATCAATCAATATATGTTCAAAGTTCAAACTTGTCCGATAAGAGTTCAAAACACTATTTGTAGTCGTAAGCACTCAAAATAGTTTCCAAAAGATGTAGTACATTCACTGAGTATATAGTTGTTATAAGGGGATCACTTTAGAAATATATATTTTCCTTTTCGTTTTTCACTGTCTGGAAGTGCGGGGATAAAACCTTGATCACTAAAATTTTCCACAGGGAGGTAAACTGGGGTTAATTTGAATATGTATTCACAATACATTGAAGATCTAAATTGTTGTCCTGGGTGGGGTTGTTCCAAATTAGGGTTCCTTATTCCTGGAATTATCTTTGGCATTCACTATCCGGGATGTATCAAAAGTTCCGTTCCAAAAGTTCCAATAATTGGGTGGAAGGGGAAGATAACGTCCGTGGAGTACTGTGGCTGGTTGTTGGTGCAACGAACTTGTAGAAAAGTTCTTGGTTCCACTATGAAGTTCTGCGTTGAAATATCCAAACGAGAATTGGGCTGGGTTTTCTCGGGGTTCCGTCTTTCACGGGCAAATTTTAGGTTAAATGTTGATTGTTATTAATTCAGTCTTTCTGCAGCACAATTAACTTGTTTAGATGAAATTTCAATGGTTTTTCAAATGAAGCTTGGCGTATAGCTCAGCATAAGCGTGTTCTCTTTCTCTTTCGGTGCATTTGTTTTGATTTGAAGTAAGCAGTATCTCATTAAAATAATAGAAAGTCAAGTGAATTACTATTAAATTATTATTTTTATCTAAGAAAATGTAAAGGAAGAGAAAGAAAATAGTAAAAGAAATAGAAAATATGATTAAATAGGAAGTGGTGTCATGAATAAAATATACTATTAAATATAAGTTCCTCTATAAATTGATTAAACTGAAAATTAAAATTAAAAATAGAACAAAAGAAAAAGGTATTGTTTCATGGATTACAATTAATGCTTAAATAAATTGCAGTGAACCATAAATGCTCTGTACATAATTACACATATAGTTCATAAAAAAA
>JAGDQP010033663.1:4394-20545 GCA_022664845.1 Lepisma saccharinum | reverse complement strand
TTATCATAAAAGATAATTTACTGTTACAAATAAAAATGTATGTTTTGTCTGTTATGTTATGCGAGAAAGTAAGAAAACCATTTTTCTAAATATATAAATTGGTTCGTGGATCTCCAGAAAACCTTGAGTCCGAAGAGAACAAATTAAAACCCGTTGCTTTTATTTCTTTAAAAATAAAAAATAGATACGCGTTAACTTTACATTAGCTCTTCGCAATAAGTTGTGTAAAAACTCTTGGAAGAGGTGTAGCTGTCAGACGTAAGTGTAAGATAGAATTTATTCTCAAAGCAGTGAAATGTATGAAACGAACTGTTAAAAGAGAGTTAAATTATTATTTTTTGAATAAAGTTTTCGCACACATTAAGGGAATACAATAATTTTATATTGCAGTAGCTTTCTCAATTGAATTAAGACTCTCGGTACTTATGGCTCAGGTCGTAATCTTTTTAATGCTACCAAATAGCTTGTGCCCATTAAAATTCATTTTATCTTCCTTATCTTACCAAATACCTTGTAATTACTTGTGCTTTTGCCTCATCCACCTACCTTGCTTTTGTTTACAGTTAGCGGAAACGATTAACGATGGAAACATTTTAGGTTCTATGTGTAGTTCAACAGTGTTTTTTAATCTCATAATGTTTTGAAGACAACAAACATCAACATGATTAAGAGGTGAGTACGAGAAATGCTTTATTTTAACTAACATCTAACATGAACTTAGAATACTTCAAAAAACAGTAATCTTTTACCAACTAACCTAATAGTCTTCTAACGATGGAAATTCTAAAGAAGAGCCAGTTCAAAAAATACTATTTGTTTTGTGTACTAACGAAACGATTTGATACATCTTTTTGTGTTTGTAAACATTTCTTTCGTTTTGTTTGCTATGGATAATAATACATGTGCATGTTTATTTCTGTATTAACAGTATAAAGTGTGAAGTAGTTTACTTCGTATGTGGATAATAGTTTGAACATTTTTTACTCCGGAAGCTTTGTTTACTAATTGCATGCATGTGTTAAAATAACTTTATTCAAACAATTTACGTTTAAAAGTAATGTAATTTCAGTGGAACGAAACTTACTTCTGTGATGGTTAAGTTTGTTTCTTGGAGGGATGCTTTTTAGTTCTCCCCCCGGGGATTTTTTCCCCGAAAACAAGGTAGAATATCGGGGAGACAGATTGGGTTTTCCTATAAACTGTTTTAAAATCTTATTCTGTTCCCTTGTACTATGTACATTTTTTATGTGGAAAAAAATATCGTTTGTTTTTATTTGCGTTACCATAAACAGGCTAAATTAGTTTTACTTAATATGACTTCTTAATCTTGATGTTTCCCGTCGTCCGATTGGTGGACAGTAACATTATGTTTTCTGCTGTAAGATTGGTTAAATCCGCTTATGGTATTTTTCCTATAATTGACAGATCAGCTTCACGGATTGGAGTTCACTTGTTTATAACCGTGTAGCCCACTGTTATATTTGCGACGGATTAATGTGGAACTAGTGACATTTAATATGATAAATTTGTTGTGCATGTTAGTTCGTTGCGCAAGTAAAATGTAGATGGCTCACGCGCTCGTCACTTATCCTCATTGACTTTTAATATTTTCAATTAACAAAACAGTGGAATATTTGTAATATTTCATTAATAAGAATGCATATATTAATTTTATAAAGAAAGATATAGAGTTAATGATGTATGTAATCAAGTTAGTGCATAATAACTTGCATACTTGTTATAAGTTATGTAACTCTAGTCAGGTTGTGCAAATTACTTTAAATATCCCTTTCATCATTGAAAAAGATAGCGTTTTTCTTCAAATCTGGATTCCTATTCTAACATTGTGTAAGATTCTTGACCAGTAAAAGTCTCTTCGGCGTTCCTACATCAGTGAATTTTCTTATATGTTGCGTGGAACATACGGTATGTATGCTTGCAGTTTGTGCCATGGATTCCTTTGGCAGTTACATCCCTTTATTGAGACTTTGGACATTCGGGTCACATTGGAAACATCAAAAGTATTTCCTACTGCGATCGTTATATCCCTGGAATACGAAGTTTTGTGGAGTGCATTTTCTCACACTGAAGAAGAGTTAACCTGGCATTACCTAGCAACCAAGGCCAGACTGTCACATAAAGATTATGAAACTTAAGGTTTCCAATTTAGGTGTGTGAATTTTGTTCATTGCGTGGACTAATTTTGCTTGCAAACGTGAGCTGACGACAGAATATCTAACATATCCGAGAGAAGGAAGAAGAAGAGGACGTCGTTACTAAGCGAAGGCGCTAGCAGTAATGAAAGTCACGAGGAGAAGTTCATCTGTTGTGAAGGTCCTTGTAGGGACGAAAAAGGTATCCAGTGTGCGGGGTGTGACCAATGGTTCCACCAAGTGTGTGGCAGAATCAGTTTAGAAGCATGGGAGCAACAAAAGGATTTAGACGATTCTACACTCGGTCATCTATGCTGGAAATGTTCTTCCTGTTGTGACAAGGAAACCAAACTGGTCGTACCTGGTTCGAAGTGTTCACTTACGTCGACAGAAGAAATGTTAGCTCTGTTATTAAAGGAAATGAGGTCATCTCAAAAGGAACTTCAAACATATATGGACTCATCCCAAGAGAAAATGGAGTCATCCCAAAAGGAACTTCAAGCACAAATTGAGAAAATGGAGTAATCCCAGCAGAAACTTCAAGCAAATATGGGTTCATCCCAAGAGAAATTGGAGTCATCTCTAAAGGAACTTCAAGCACAAATGGAGAAAATAGAGTAATCCCAACAGGAACTTCAAGCAAATATTGACTCATCCTAAAAGAAACTTCAAGCAAAATTTGAGTCATCCTAAAAGGAACTTGAAGCAAAAATGGAGTCAGCCCCAAAAGGAACTTCAAGCACAAATTGATTCATCACAGCAAGAAATTATAGCGCAGGTAGAAAACATCCGACGCAGTTGCATCAGAACGTCACAGTCACTGATCCTAAAGGTTAATACCGCAGTGGAACAGGTCCAAGAAATCAATGAACTAATTCTAAAACAGTTAGATGAAATAAGGACACTCTACGAAGATGTGAAAAGAAACCAGAATGAATTACGCAGTCATCTGAAGGTGCTGGACAAAAAGTGGCTTCATCCGAAGGAAATATGTTAGTTCACGTAAGAGAAGCTATTCAAAAGGTCACGAAATATCTCGAAGACAAAGCAATTGAAATTAAAGGTGAAGTGATGGGAAGTGCTACTGTTATCGTAGAAACTGGAATAATGAAACAAAACGAGCGAATGAACCAGCCATAACATGTTGCGAAGCAAAAGCTTCGAGTTCATGTGAGTCATTACAAAATCAAATTGATTCAGTAAATCGTAGACTAGAGGACCATGATAAGTTGATAGGAGGAATCCAAATGACAGTTAACGCATCTAAGCCAGAAGAGTCAGCGCTAGATTCCCAGCGTACTGGTGGGAGAAAGATCCATCCAGAGAAAATTTGTGCGAATCTCCCTGTTGTAATGGTGATACGAAGCCAGAAGATACGGACATGAGTGGTGTGAGGAGATATTTGTCATATAACTCCTCAAGCAAGTATTGTAAAAGTGATAGCAGTAACTGTTGTACCCTTAGGAAGGCATGTTCCGGTAATAATTCAAAAGGAAAGGAACTGAAACATTCACCCTCGTCAGGTGATGAAAGCGGCTACTCAGATGGAAGTCGAGATCGAGGAAGAGTATGCCCACAAAGCGGCGCAAGTCATGGAAGTTTTGCGGCATGATCGAATCCTGTCAAACAGAATAAAGTAAAAGCTGCGGAAAGATTGTTGAACAAGAGATGCTCACGGAGAAACCAGAACAGTAAGATCTATCTTACTGAACTAAAGTCAGTAAATTCCCTGTGGATATCGGAGAATTATCAGCACGTTCATTCGTTGTCCAATCTGAGAGGGAAGCCATGCTGTTGATATCCCACCTGAACGACATTTGGATATCTTACTCTTCGTGTTGCAGAAATCAGCTCTATCCTGGTTCAATTCAAGTCAGACAGGTTTCGAGGATTATGATCATTTCACGAAGACAGTCTTGGATTATTATTAATCAGCTGACCTAACATATACCAAATTAACTAGGCTGAGAGCGATACCTTTCAACTCAAAGATAGATCATAGTGCGGAGCAGTGTGTGACTTCTCGGTTTTGTCTCATAAAAGACTTGGATCCTCAGGCTAGTGAAGAATAGTGAAGAAGTGATATTTGTAATAGTCTCATTCCATTAATACCCATGGCTTATCAGAGACAACTTGTTTCGTTGTGCAATTTAAATTTGACAGTGATGCTGGAAACCATCAGAAAATTAGAACTTATATTTGATACTTTTGAAGCACGGACGATATTCGCTAAAGAGGAAGGGGAACAAAATGTTATAATGAGCCTCGGCAGGTCGTCATTCCAACATTAATGAAGTCCACTCTCAGAGGAATACCGAAGATAAAGGCAGCCAAGGTGATTCTTTAAAGGAAAAGACGAATTGCAGTTCCAAGCAGAAAACACGGAACAGAAAAAATCAGCGATACAGAGGAACGATCCAAGAGGAAGCTGGTCATAAACAATGTAGTGCCGAAATGATGCGTGACCGTGATCAAGGAAATCGTGAAGTTGTTGTTGTGAAGAAGAGAAGAGAAGAAGTCCACGACAATGAATCCTTGTAATCCATGCCGGGAAATTGAGTTTGACTTCGGCTTCGAGAAACCGACAAGGGGTTAGTATTGTCGATGATAAGTCACCTTATTCTGAGCCTAACACGTAGACTATGTAGAATCTCTGTATGTAATAGAAAGAAAGATGAGGTGGTGACTGTTATCCCTGAGTATTGGGTTGTTGTTTGTGCTGCTGCCTTCATAGACGGGAAGTGCCTCTTGAATATAGGACGCGTTGCGAGGTACTCATCAAGGAATTTCATGTATTTACCTGACCCCTGTGCTAGTCGAAACGGAATCCTAGTACCTATCGTCTGTGGTAAATACTTCTTTGAAAGTGATGCTTATTTTCTCCTTGGCCCAATGGAAGTTTGGAAGAAACCCATTAATGGCTTTCCGTCTTGAAATAAATTCATATATGCATGTCATAGCAGTATATCGCATGTGAACCTCAACATAGAGGGAATCAGTTAATCCATGTCGTCTCTCATCCTTTGTCGCCTAACCTTGAATCAGGAATTTTTCTGTGTTCATCAGGACTAAGAATTACGTGCCATATTCAGTCTGGTATTTGTGTCATGGTATAAGGATGAAGAATGGCGTCATGCAGAAGATATCGGAATGTAGCTTCAAGTTCTTTAGTGGATTCACTACAAGTGTTCTAAGGAATTAATGTACTAACCAAATCTCAGTTGAACCATAGTCAGAATGAAACATGTAGTTACTAAGTGTTATTTACAGACAGAAGATGATGTTTGAAATATCAAACACACACAGAGATCTTTATACAGAATCTAACTCACGCGTATTCAAATGCGTCCGTTAAAGAAATGTAAAATTCATTTCAAACAACAGAGCTCGTAATGAGGTATTCGGAAACCACGGAAGCGGTCTAGAGAAAAATGTACTCAAAGGGATCACGCAAAGACATTACATGCTTCATACAAATTAATCACAGAGATAAACTGCATTAGCAAGAAGAGTGGAATTTCACTTCACTCAAAGCCTCTTGGAATTGACATGCGATTCTCTTCATTAGCGCAGTGGCTGGTTACAGCAGCAAACATGCCAAAGTGTTGACATCAGATCACAACAAATATTGGCATTGAATAAATAATTCTCTTTGTCTCAATAGAATTATTATTAAACGTATCTTTAGATCCCCTTCATTTCCATAATCCAATTAATATTATGTACACAAACAAATCTATTTTTCTAAGCTAGAGTACATTGGAATAGCATATCTTTACATACGACTATTGTTCTGAAAACATTTTTCATTTTCTATGAAAAAGTTTTCTTTGATCTCATTAAATACTTTTTATTCGACGTAGATTCTATAGAACTAAATAAAAAGCAAATATTAACCTTAATTATAAATAAGACACCATTCTATCTATTTAGAAACACGTTAAAAAAGACTGGTTGAATTGAACTGAAATTTACTTATAATAAGGGGTATTCAAGTGAAACTTGGTAAAATAAAACTTTCGTAAACTTTATTTTATGTAGATTATTTTAGTAATTGTGAACTTCGGCCCGTCACGATGATATAAGTGCAATGCAGTTTGAAATCCACAAACATCCATGCCTTGGACGGGATTCGAAGCCTCATGTTCTTCTTTGGTAGCCTCCATTACTTCGCGCAGTGCTCCACGAGCGGCTCAATCTCTCTACCAAACGCATGATGCCACCCGGTTTCTGGGAGCTATGCATTGCCAGCGGTGGAGATTATTTTAATGTCATTACATTACTTTTCTTTCAAAGGATACGTTGATCGAGTTACTTATATGTTCCAGAATCTTCTTTTATATTTTAGAGACAACGTTGTTTTCCATGGTAATCATTTATGTCCCAAACGTGTAGTTCACAGTGATAGTCTCATAGTGTCATTTGAAAATATCGTTTTGCAGGTTGAAATCTATCTGACAGCCATCCTGACTAACCTTTGTCACTGTTGTTCTAATTTTCATGAATATATACGAAAGTAGTACTTAAACTTCTGGGCTTCTTCGTTAACTGTTTTCCTGGAATAATATTGGCGACGTATATCATCAATCTAATTGTGATAATTGACAACCAACGCCCAGAAACATGTATGTCTAAATTATAATTTCATTTTAGCTTTTGGATCTTGTTGAAATGCCCTAACACTGCTAGGCCATCATACAACAAATACATTAAAAATTATACATGAAATAGACAGTAGAGAATGATATATTAATGCGACTATATAGAGGAAGGAAATAATAACAATTCACTTTTAATGTTTATAAAATATACGCTGATGTATCAAAAGTCATGGGATAGCAGGAGGGAACTAGTTGATTGTACGGTAATATCGCGGAAAACCGTTCGCACGGCGAGAAGCAGTTGGACTTCTGTGAATACAGTGAAATGTCGTGCACCGTGGTGATGGCAACCGGACGGAAATTATCGGCGTTTAAGGACGGGATGATAGTTGGTGCTAGACGAATGAGGAATGCAATTTCGAAAGTCATTAAACTTTACTCACTCCACAGTGTCAAGGGTGGACCGTAATTACTACATTGGAGACATTATGGCCCATCAGGGACAACCCAGTGGTCACCCAGGGGTGCTGAATGACCGCGACGTCTGGACAGGTTTGTCCGGGCAAACAGACAAGAAAGAGGGTGTAATCCAGTGGCGTCATTTCAATTTTTGCATGAGGGCAGCAAGATCATTTTGAAAAAATCTTATAAGATATATTGTTAGGGCAGGGATTTCGCCAGGATTTTCATTTTGGGAGGAGTAAAGTCAAAATTGGGAGGGTGTAAGTGGAGTTTTACACGGTTTCTATCCACTTTTGACAATAAAAATATTAAAGTTTGGGCGGTGCATGTGATATTATGGAAAAGAGACACCCCACAGAAGGAGGTCTGGCAGAATCACTGTGCTTGACGCATCCTAACTATTTTCAAGCGTACCTTTTACTTTGTACTCTGAATATGCGTAATTCAAATGCATATACGTTACGTATTCTTCGCTGTTAATATGATATGGCTACAAATAAGTAACACTACTATCTGACAAAAAATAAGGAAATTTTTTAGTAATCATTAATAAGATCATCAATAGAAATTTCCCTAACTTCCTTTCGCTCCACAGCCAAATCATCAACGAGGAGAGTTGAACATCGGAAATTGATGACTGATGGTAGTTTTTCAGCCGTTGTAGAACATAAAAAAATCATTCGTTAGAGGCAATGGTGATAGGCAAAGTTACAAAAGTTTTCAATGACAAGACAAGAATAAATAACCGATTAAAGCAACCTTCTATACTGTGGACATATCATATTCAGCTCAGTGTCTTGAGGTGGAAACTACTAAATAATCCGGATTCAAGTCTGGCTAGAGGCAGAAATCTTACATCCTCTGACACTGAGGCAGGATAGTAGAAGGAAGAGACTCAGTAAATAAGTTCTAATCGAAATAGAAGAACAGCTTCGAGTCTTGGTTTGGGTAACAAAACTCTACAATAACTCAACCAACTAACTGACGACATTCTGCATGGTGTCACAGAAAAAGTAAATATTGTGGTGGCAACACTCTTATAGTGATGTAATCCCACAACTTGAATAAACATTGGATATGCATATATATATATATATATATAAGTGCTTCTACACTGGTGATTGAACCTACAGAACTGGGGAAACCAGAGCAAGGACAATAGTACTCTACTTCCTCTGAACTAAACGAAATTTTCAGCTCTCATGGAGAGGGAAGGCAAAACGTATAAACAAAGGCTTAAAAAAGGCCTCCCTTAAGACCACCACACTATTTCAGAATTACCAGAACTTTTTAAACAAAGGAAATTCAACTTACAAAGCATTTAGTGTCTCATTTTGACTCACCTTCGGAAGTGAAATGTTCGCAAACCTAAACTATAACTTAAAACTCACTTACAAATTATATTAAGAAAACGCTCGAATCGAACCTACTTGGTAATTCTGACACCCGCTACGTATAGACCCTGGGTACCTTGAGATATGAAACAAAGACTGCCCACCATTATATACACAGTCAGTCCAACCAATATGTATACATCCACGGAGAAATATATATAAAAAAAAAATGTTAAGGTTAAAATTCGCCCGAAGGTACCTACCGATTGGGCAGTACACTGCTAATATTGATTAAAAAATGAATACCTGCCATACTTATTCTTGAGCGGATACAAACATGAAAGCAAAAAGGGTATATAAATATAAACTTTGTACAGAATGTGAAGATGAATGCCCGATTTAAAAACGCACTATAAATAAAATTAAATTCATTTCATAAAATCCTTTTCTCATTTTCAATGTTTTTTTTTGTGTATGAGGTTGGCACCAAATTAATTACTATAACATGCAGTTAAAACTCACTGACTTACATTGTGTAGCATGTTACAAGTAGTTGTTTTAGTTATGAATTTGGTTCCGAACTCCTACAAGAGATCGAAATTGAAAAAAGTATATTATTTTTCATTACTTTTAATTGTGTTTTAAGTCGGTTTAATTTGTATTTTAAAATATTTTTACGTTTTAGTGAGTGTATATTCCCAAACCCAGGGGAGTCAATTAACCCTTCCCCCTTAAATGACCCCTCTGGTGTAATCTAACACCAGGATTCAATGTAGGACGTCCCAGAAACGTGCAGCTCCATTTTGTCTCCAAGGGGTATCACAACCGAAGACCGACACGTGTGTTGCTACTAATCGCTATCCATATTTATTTCATATTTTATTTTAGTTAATTCATATTTTGAATTCGTCGTTTTAATTGTTTGTGTACTTTGAATTTATAATAACCTACACATACAAGTTGCCAGTGTCGGAGGCAGTAGACACTCAGTAGGAGTTACACCCCTTTTAGTTTTTTTTTTTCGCTCCCAGCAATAGCGGTACTTGACCATCTATTAGGTTGTTGACCTACGTTCTAGGTTTAACGGTGTCCTCCTAATAGAATTATGTTTGTAGGTCATAGTCTGCAGACCTAACGGAAGTTTATTTTAGATAAATTAGAAAGTTGTTTTTATTTCATAATTTTTAAATTTTCTGTTCTCAAGACATAACTTCCAACATGATTTTTGTAGGTATTTGTTTTGTATACGTTTACCACATGTTTTTGTAGCTTATTTATGTAGCCTAATGGAAGTTTATTTTAGATGACTTGCAAAGCTCTTTTAGGTCATGATTTCTCGGACTATGCACGGTTTTGTGTACGTTTACCACATGATCTTTATAGTTCATAGCCTGCAGACTTATTCATTTTCATATCTTATAATATTCAAGAAATCTCTTTAAGTTATGACGTATTTCATAGAATGTTGTGTAGATCATTCTTTGCAGAGATAGCAGAACATGGAAGCATGCGTTTACATTTTCTTTGTAGAGATAGTAGAACTTGGAAGCAGATGTTTAAATGTTTCCCTAATAATAGATTATTATTGATGCCAACTTTATGATATGTCCCTCTAGATGTGAAAGAAAGAAAAAATTCTTTAAATAATCTTTACCTATGGTATTACAGAGATTAGGCAAGGTAGGGATTAAGATATTTTATTATCAGCACAGAAGACCTAAACTTAATAGATTAGTATGTTTAACTTATATATTGAACTTTGGTGAATAGTTATGAATTTCTTATTTTTTCAGTACCATAAACAGAGATTAATGGTTCTACCAGCACCACTGTTGTTGCCAGACTGCTGCAGCTGCCGTTGCCGGAACGTTTCCGTTACTGGACTGTGTACTCGTTCACGTTGCCGTACCGCTCAGGGGAGTTCATGTGTGTGTGAGTGCATATATATATATATATTTTTTTCTAAACATAAAGTCTATTGTACTGCGCATTCGTCTCAAACTAGTTAGTTTATGCTAGTGCCTTATAGCTGATTTGATGTAAATAGGTGAAAGTTTGATGGAAGATGGTTTGAGATTTTAACTAGAGGAAATAGTTACTTGTTGTCCATATAAGATTTACATATAATTGAATATTTTCTCTGTAATAATCTGTAGATAACGAGACTTTTTTCATAAAATAATACCTGTATGAAACTATGCTTAAAACTTTTCCTTAAGACTTGTAATAAAAATTTTACTTGTAGAACTTAGAAAATACATTTTTTCTACTTGGGTTGTGAAATAAATTTTAGTTAATTAAATTACAAACTATTTAAAGTAGGAACAATTTTTCTGACAACGTTGTAAATGAAATTTTATTTCTACAAGATAATATATTATTTTTCTATTTCTCATTTCATTGTTTTAATAGGATATAAATGAAATTTTAGTTAAACTTTATAGAAATATCATAAAGCAGAACAAGCTTTCTTTCTTAGAAGGTTACTAAATGAAATTATAACATACATAATTTTTTAAGTTTATTTAATAACATACTTAAAAGTTATAAAAGTTGGAAAAAATGTCACGTAAATTACACAATATTTTTTCTAGTACACTTCTGAGAAGAAAAATACTTAATCAAATTATAAACTATTTAAACTAAAATATTTTATTACATATTTACAAAACTTACAATTGGAAATATATTAAATAATATACACTCTACAAACTTATTTTTTTTAGTTTTCTATTTTAAATTTTAATACTTTAAAAATTTTGCTTAAAATTTATAAGGGAAATTTTACTTTTGCGAATTATAAATATATATTTTTCTTCTACAGTTATGAATAAATTTTACTTAATCAATTATAAACTAGTTAGAGTAGGATAGTTTTTACAAAGTTTTAATGAAATACTATTTCATTTATTTACAAAGTTCCAATGAAATTCTATTTGCTTAATTTACAAACTAAAAAATTGCAACATATGTTAGGTATAAAATATTTACTTTTCTATTTTGATTTTAAAACCTTCAAAGGTTTCTTTTCTTTAAGTTAGAACTGAAATGATTTTTTTAATAAAATAAAATTCTCTTTCACTACTTCACTTATTAATTGTACAAAAAATATTCCTAAATGTTCGGAAAGTTTATTGTGAAAGATATTAATTAAATTTTAATTGTGTATGTTTCAAAGTGTAAACTGAAAGCTGATAGGAGCATTATAGTTTTCCATTTTTCTCATTTTCAACGTTTCTTGAAAATAGGAAGTGAAATTTTACATAAATATAACCCGAAAACTTAAAACAAAAAGATTTTTATTTCACTTTAACAAAATGAAACTTCGCTCTTGAAAGTTGAAATTGACTTTCCTTACAAATTTTAAAATTATATTTTAGTATCTATATCTTATGAAATATTTTTATTATTTCGCATCTTAATTATTAATAGTGTAAGACTATATTAAATAAATTTTACAAGAAGTTGTAAATATTATTATTACTATTTTATTTGTAAACGAAAGGTAAGGAATGAACTAATGTAAACATACTTTTTCTGTACTTAGAAAATAAAACTTTTCAAACGTAATTTTTAAGTGCAAGAGATTATTATTATTATTATTTCAGATAATTCATGTTCAGTAAGTTATCTTGTAAAAATTAAGTATTTAAAGCTAAGTAAAGAGATTCCAAAAAATATATATTTATTAATTTTTCACATATTCAATGTTCGTACAAGGTTATTAATGTTAAGTTTGAAAATAAGATGTAGAGTTAAATTAAGAATATTCAAACAATTTTCTATTGTTTAAAGTTATGAAGTGTTTTGTTTTTCATTTGTTAAGTTTTTTCGTTACAAAGTTCACATTAATATTAAGAAAGTTCTTTCAAAATTTTTGTTAGAAAATATATTAACTAAATCTTATAAAGCTGAAGAAGAAAGTAATTTTCATTCAAATTATGATTTGTAAAGATTTGTAAATATCTGAGAATTTTTCAATTGATCAGAATACTACATATTCTTCATTATTCTAAAGTTGGAAATAATTTTACACAGTATTAATAATATTTTATGTAAGGTAGAAAGCAAATTTGTAAACATAACTAATCTTTAACTATAAATTTTAAGAGTTTTTCATTCAATATCAGGGAAAATGACTATATAAAGTCTAACCTTAAAGATAGTATTCATTTCTTACTTTGTATATTTTATTCTTAATGTTTACATATTATATGTATAGGAATTATAACTTGATAATATTTAAGAAAGTTAATATTTCATAAAGTTAATATAACTAGATAGAAAAAGATTAAAGTTTATTAACCAAGTTTTATATTGAAAATAGAAAACTTAAAATTTAATAATTTTTATCTAAATAATTTTTAAAATTATGGTAGTTAAACAAACTTGATTAAAGAATTATATCGCTTAAAACAAATTTTTGTTATTTTTTTACTTAAGAAACTTTCTTTACCTTAACATTTTAACTTATTAAAATTTCATGTGACTTAATATTTTAGACTTAATAAATTTTCCTGTGAGTGGATATTTTCTACTTAAATTCATTTAAGTGTATTATATATTTGATTATAACACGATCTTAGTAAGTAGGAAATTAAGTCCGATGTAGCATAGTGGTTAACTTGTTGGACTTTCAGTTTGGACACCTTGGTTCGATTTCCAATTAAGCAAGGACTTTTTAAAAATATACTTGTATGAGAATGATGCCCTGAGTGCGAGATGCAAGTCATTGGACAGTCAAAAGATTAATAAGTGTGTATGTGTTTGTAATACATCAACGAATCGATAGTTAATATCAACTTCCCTCGATTTTTTCTTTCTTACATCTTACCGTGTTTCCCTCTTCCTTTATGTTTCTCTCTGTTTCTGTTTGGCTATGTGTGTATATGTACATTTTCTCTCTCTTCCTCTGTCTTTCTCTCGAGACAGAGAAAGAGAGAGGCGGAAAGGGTGATGATAACTGTTTGTGTTCCTAATTATCAAAGTAAATCCTTTGAAAAGGCTTTCTTTTATCCCCACTCCTTCTCTTTCTCTCTTTCTTTTTTCTCTCTCTGTATGTGTGTGTTTGAACAAGAGAAGCTATGTTATATTGCATAATGACAATTCGTGCATTATGTCCATATTAGAATTTTCCTTTTCATTGCATTAATTTCTATCTCTTAGAACTTAACATGAATGGAATTTCGACCTATCTATCTCGTGGTTCTCTAACTGATACTCAACTACTCAAGTATTCTTTCTCCAAATGAAGGTATATTCTGGCATTCCATGTTCCGGCGCGTAATTGTACTGTCATGTTAGTTCTCTAACTATTAGGAGTACAGTGAAACAATTCTCCTTGAGAAAAGAGAATTTTGTTCCCGTTCTGTCTGGTGTACCTCAAGGTAGTGTTTTGGGCCCTCTCCTTTTCCTTCTATATATGGACGATCTCCCATCTTATCTCTCGTCATCTGAAACCAAAATTCTTCTTTTTGCTGACGACTGTAAATTATTTCGAGAAATCAGATCATTACAGGATGTTGCTGATCTCCAAAATTCCATCTCTGACCTCTTGGACTGGTGTGATGCGTGGAACTTGAAAATAAATCCCTCAAAATCTTCTTTTCTTACTATTTCATTAAAGAGGAATCAAATCCTATCTGCCTATATCATTGATGATAATCCTATTGCTAAAGTTTCTTCTCAAAAGGACCTTGGAGTGGTATTTGACGAAAAACTTCTATTTGCTGATCACGTGACTTCTGTAACTAACAGTTCTATGCCCTTACTTGGTCTTCTCTATAGATTTACAGAAATTAAGGACCTTCATTCATTGAGTATGTTCTACAAAACCTTCATCTCCCCTAAAATTGAATATTGCTCCCCAATTTGGAACATGGCTAGTATTTCTAATCTATCTCATATTGATTCTGTTCTGAACTTTTTTCTTGCTATAGTCAGAAGAAGAATACCATCAGTACGTAGCTTAAGCAAACCAGAGTTATTATCCGTTCTTGGTCTCCACGTTCCCTCTTCTCGTCGCAAGCTGGCAGATTTGATGTATTTATACAAGATACTTAACGGTAATCTTAGAACTGGAGAGTTGATATCTAAATTTTACTTCCGTGTTCCGTTGCGAATAACCAGAAATAATAACCTCCTTCATTGTGCCACGCCTAGGCTAAGTATACTGCAGCGCTCCTTATTCCATAGACTAGTAATTATGTACAATAACCTTGATTCAAATATTGATATTTTCGGATCTGAACACACTTTCCATCGAACGCTAAATACAAATATGTGAGTTATTCCTCTTGTGTAGTATAATCGTTATGTTTTTTATATCAATTGCTGTGTTATGTGTTGTTTAAAATTTAATTTCATGTTATTTAGTTTGTAGTAAAGTTATTTAGTTTGTAGTAAAGTTATTTAGTTTGTAGTGAAGTTATTTATTTTGTTGCATTGTTATTTTGTTTCTGTGTAAAATGGCAACTCAAGCTGTATCTGAAACTTAATAATAAATAAATAAATAAATAAGAGGTAATATTTCTTATAACTCCAACCTCCACTTAGTACAATATCAATTTGTTTCATGTTATTGATAGCGAATTAATATTTCCTGCTTCTAGCGTTCAACCAATAAATAGCAAATCAAAACAACGTATTTTATGTTTCCGTCTGCAGGCTTGCGCCGTTCACGGGACAAGTCGGATATGTTTTACTGGTAAAAAACACCCTTTGGTACTCTAAAAATAATATGATTCTTTCAAAAAAGGAAAATAAAATAAACATGTTTTAAACACAGCTTAAACATGGAGTATAAAACAAATGTTCAAAATATTTAAAACAATCGCCTCTGTTTAAAACACGTTTAAAACATCTGTTTAAAACATTTTTTTTAAATATTCCAATCCTGTTTCTGAATGAAGTGGTATCAGGGCTTTTGGAACCTCAGTTTTCCAATTCTTCAGATGAATCCTGGATCAGCCTGTCCGAGTATGTGAACTCACAGAACACGCATCATTATATATCAGCAAATATTCATCACTACGTTTAACAGCCATAGCATAATTTAAAGATTGGGGTTTGGTGCGCAATGTCTGATCTCCGAATCATAACACGATTCTTTCACCAAACTGTTAATGCTCACCGGTATATCCAGAATCAGGGTTTAATCCATTTCTTGATCAATTCACAGAAGATGAACGACTATGTAGATATTTTCAGCAAGAAGGAGAAACAGCACACATCACACTTGCAACCTTGTCACGAGTTTATGAGGTATACGGTGAGGAGAGGTCAGTCAGCAGAGACAGTAAAGTCTCCTTGTCTACCGCGATCGCCTGATCTTTCTCGTTGTGATTTTTACCTGTCGGGGGAAGTTAAAGGGTCAGGAATACTCAAATAATCTCCCACACATTAGAAGAGCTATAGCAGAACATTGGAAACGCTTTTGCTGCCACTCCTCAGGCAGAGCTGCTACACGTGTCTCACAGTTTGATAAATCCAGCACAGCGCTACATCAACGTCAATGGTGGCCATTTCCAGCATCTTCTGCAAAGAGCAGTTCTTTCGTTCATTAACAAAGGTAAATTTAGTGTCAAAATGATAAACATCTT
>JAGDQP010033661.1:0-19442 GCA_022664845.1 Lepisma saccharinum | reverse complement strand
TAAAAGAACGGACTTTCTCATTTAATTAGCAGTCTGTATTACGATAAATAAGACCCTTGATGTCGTAGACACATATTTGTATTAATCTGTTTTTCGTTCATGGACAGTTGTATGTAGCACTATTACGTGCGACATCTTTCGAGAATGTAAAAATTGAACTAATACCAATAAGTCGACGTACTGCTAACGTTCTTTGGAAAGTTTCGTAAATTTAAAGATATTGATTGTTCTATGAGAAATTACCACATTATAATATTATTTTCTCTTCTTTGTTTGTCCTTTATTTTATAACATTTTACATTTCTAAGACTTTATAACTTCTCACTTTTATGTATCTCATTCCTTTGTTTTACAATGTTGCGGCGCAGCACATGTGCCCTAGCTATTTTGAAAATACTTTTTGTTGTTGTTTGGGCAAATAGCTACAAACTCAGTAAAAGCGTTATCAACCGTAGTTACTTTGCCCTACACTCTTACTATTAAACTTTGAGATAGTTATTTTGTGATGTGACTTCCAGAAAGCTGTAGTATCCACTGTCTAGCTTCCGGTTTATAATACGAGTAGTGTAGAAGTGTATTGGACCGTAACAATAAGCATGAGCGAAATGTCAACCAATATCTATTAGGGTGGTTCGAGAAAACCCTTTTATTTTAAATTTGATTGATCGGGGGTGCCCAAAAGTTGCCTATTGACAATAATAGTTTCTTCACAAAATTTGAGATTTTTCGGTCAGCTTCATCCTTTACCGCAAATGGGCTGAAAACGCGCACGACATAGTTTTCTATTTCTCGAAATTTGATTAAGCACGGTGCGCAAAATTGCCTATGGTCAATAACAGTATATTCATGAAAAAAAAAGTATTACTTGGTTTGCTGCAAAGGGACTGAATTTATGTATGAGAAACAATCTTCCTTGAAACATTTTCATAAATATTAGTTTAATTCAGTAAGTCTACGAGAACTGTACTTTGTTCTATAACTTGTATGATAATTTTTACCCACTTATTTACTCTATAGCTTACGGAACTCGCAAGTTAATTGCCGCAGTAACAAACGTTCGCCATAGGATTCTATCCTGGGCAATATCAAGGAGATGAAGAACTTCACGGACTGTACGACTCACCCGATGTTATAAGAATAATTACATCGCGGAAACTAAGATGGGCAGGTCATGTAGTTTGTATGGGAGAAAGACTATATTCCATCTTGGTTCGAAAGCCCGATAGTTACAAATTAAGTTCTTAAAATTAAACTCACAATGCCTTTTACGACAAAATCCGTTTCTTTTAGTTTAATTGCTAATATCATCTGCCAATAGGGGCATCTATGCTCTTTTCTGGGAAGTGGGTTCCCTTTTCAAAGATTATATATGGTCGATAGCAGTGGCGCAACAATCTATAACTTCCTTGCTTATCGGTAATACCACGTTAGCATAAAAAAATAATGTATTTGGGTATTAGCTCTATAATATTCATTATTAGTTTAACGTGAAAAGTGGTGCATACGCATGTATAAGTCTCAAAAAAGCAGAAATAATGTATAGTACACTTTTCACCAATTTTATCCAAGAAACTCTCAACACAAGTGTGGACTCATCTGGTGTGTAGATTAGAAGATTCAACAGATAGAGAATTCCCAGAATAATATCCGTGTTATCATGTGATCAAACAATTCATTATTAGGATATTGATATAACTCACTCTTAAGGTGAGCACTCCTAAGAAGATAGAAGCACAGAAACTCCTAATCTTGCGAACGTGGAGGCCAAGAACGGATAATAACTCCGGTTTGTTTAAGCTACGTACTCATGGTATGATTCTTTTGACTATAGCAAGAAAAAGTTCAGAACAGAATCAATATGGGATGGATTAGAAATACAGGATTAAACAAGACCGGAAATTTTACGGTGAAATAACTGGCAATCGGGGACGCCAAGTTTTTACCATAAAAGTTCAGGTACTAACCGTATTTATAGTAAATTTATATAGAGGGTTGATTACGTTTTTTCTAGATTCAGGTATGTTCACTGTAAAATACGACTACGGGGAAAAGCAGGAACAATTCCGGCATTATTACCGGAAATTTCAACTGAATTTTTAAGAGTGTAGCCATGTTCCAAATTGAGGAGCAATATTCAATCTTAGGGAAGATGAAGGTTTTAGAAAGTATACTCAATGAATGAAGGTCCTTACTTTCTGTAACTATAGAGAAGACCAAGTAAGCGCATGGAATGGTTAGTTATAAAGGTCAAGCGATAAGCAAACAAAAGTGTTTCGTCAAATGCCACTCCAAGGTCCTTTCGAGAACAAACTTTAGCGATAGGATTGTCTTCAATGAAATAGGCAGATGGGATTTGATTCTTCTTTAAAGAAACAGTAAAAAAAAAAATTGAGGGTTTTATTTTGAAGTTCCACGCATTTCACTAGTTCAGGAGGTGAGAGATGGAAATTTGGAGGTCAGCAACATCCTGTAATGATCTGATTTCTCGAAATAATTTACAATTGTCAGCAAAAGGGATAATTTTGATCTTAAATGATGGGAGATAAGATGTGAGATCGTCCATAAATAGAAGGAAAAGTAGAGGGCCCAAAGGTACTCTACCTTGAGGTACACTAGAGGGAACGGGAAGAAAATTAGAAGAGGATCCAGAAAGAACAGCACGTTGTTCGCCGCCAGTAAGATTGTCTCGAAATAATGGAAGGATGTTTACATGGATATTAAATCGGTGAGTTAATTTATGAAGAAGATTACAATCAATTCTATCAAAAGCCTCACTTAGATCTACATAGGTGACATCAAGCTGTGTGTTATTGGACAGGGATTGGGTAGCATCAGAGACTAACATAGACATAGTGCTTTCTACAACAAAATTGAACCTAAAATTAATGTAGATATATTTGAAATGACTTACAAAGAATTTAAAAGAACAGCAGGTGAAGTAATATGATTGTTTCTTGTAACTTGTAATTACTATCATGTACACGCAAGCACTGTAATTAGGCATATTGCCTATTGTGTTATGTTTTGAATAAATAAATAAACATATTGGTAAGAGTGAAACTACTAGGAAGAAAGCCATGTTAATCAGATCCTAGATAGAGAGAGACAAAATTATAAATTCTATCTTTGATTATTTTTTCACACACCATCGACAAAATAGATAGGAGAGAAATGAAGAGACATGAGTCTGAATCTCCAGATTTCAGAAGATTTTAACATAAAATTTGTTAGGGGACTTTAACACAGAATTTGTTCACACCTTGTGACAGAAAAAAAAATGTTGTTCATGCGATTTCTAAGTGAGGGAACTTTTATAGTAATATATGCGGTTCGGTGTGTACAATCAACTTCATTATTAAATATTTTCGAAAGAATATAATATCGTTAATAATTCTCCTTCTCTCCAAGGTCAGAAAATCAAAGTTTCCTGCCAGCAACGACGACGAATCAAATTTTGGATAAAAAAAAGTTTGCTTGTACGCTGAGAATGTAAAAAAAATGACTGAATGATCTCAATTGTCGTAGAATATTTACTGCATTGTGGATTCCATATTATAGATTCATATTCCAATTTAGATCTGACACATTAAAATACAGCAACTTGAGAACCTGCGAATTATTAAAATCTTTCCATAATCTCATAATTAATCCTAAGTTTCTATATGCTTAATTTTTGTGGTCACAATATGCGTGTTAAATATTAAGTGTGCATCAAAGATTACACCCAGAATTAGTATTGTTTATTTGAACGCAGATAACTGTGTAAGTGTACGTATACTTATTTTTAAGCTCAGTGAAGGGGACAGTTTTGAATTTATTAACATTTATAACAAGATTATTTTCCTCACACCACTGAGTAAAATTGTTTAAGTCGCACTGAAGTTTATTACAGTCTTCAATACAGGATATTTAGAGATATATTTTTAGGTCATCAGCAAATAGGAGTTTTTTTTAGAGTTTATAATACAATGTGATAAGTCACTAATGACCTTGGCAAATGAACACGTTTGAAAAAAAATACGGAACGACACATGATTGGATAACAATATTAGAAGAGATTTTCGAAAGGTTCATGATGGAAACTGGATTGATGTTATCCAGGATAGAATGCAATGGCGAACGATTGTTACTGCGGTGATGAACTTCCGAGTTCCATATGCTATAGAGTTAGTTACGTAGGACAATTATAAGAAAAGTTTCAGTCTGGTAATATATAATAGGAAAATTAACCGGATAATCGAATAAATATCAGGATAACGGAAGCATAATCAAATCAATCATGGAAGAAGACTTGATCGTTCAAGCACGTTGCATGAACTGCAACAGTGATTCTTTTGTTTCTTCTGAGGCGAAACAATCTCCGAAATGCTTTGTTTAGACTTAATTATTCATTATTCACTTAAAGTATTGTCTAACTTCTTATATTTACTTCATAATTTTGCTTAGCCTTTTCAAATCTCCATCCATTTCTTTCGATTCGAATATATGTTTGTTAGTTCTACGAATATCCATTTATAGGATTAGTCGGTTATCACCTTGTTCGAATATACGGTTACCTGATTTATTGTATTTGCAAAATTCCGGATAATTATTCGAATAATTACAGGATGAATAAATGTCCGATTAATTTTGGCAGTCCTGTGGTCAACGCTTTGGTTAAAACCTTTACGACGGATACTTGGAATTTGAACGTCGAAGTGAAAACCGAGTCAGTAAAAACCTGTCGTGCTAGTCCATGTGGAATTAGTCATAATTTAAACACTATTACTGAGCACCATGTCTTGAAATTCTATAAAGGATCCGAATAGTGCTGTAGTTCCAAATTTTTCACAGAGTGTACGCTAAGCCTATGAATTTTTGAACTGGAAACTGGAAACCATATTTGCATTAACTTTTAATCAATATCTCCATTAAATATAGGGATGAAATAATTTAATTTTACAAAAACAAAACTAAAAAATACAAAATATTTTGATTATATTCCAGTGAGACAATAACAACGAAGTTATATGCATAATTTGTTACATTGACACTAGGAGAAACAAGAAAATAGGTGAGACTTTCGCACAACTACCAAACATCTATTTCAGTTAACAAGCAGGTAGAATTCTATATAAGACTTTCTTGCTTAGACCACTACAAATCTATGCAGTATGATAGGACAAATTTGTACGAGGAACTCAAAGTATCTAATCGTAATAATCTCACCGGGGTAATTGCCAAACTAAATACATACATAAATGAGACGAAAGAAGATGGCATACGCATCACAGCAGAAGGTATACACTAATGTGTATAGTTAATCAGAGGTTAAATGGAGTATAGTTGAGCGTATCCTCAACTACTGCCCGGAATCCAAATTATTTAAATGAGTAGTGGGTCACTATTGTAAATATGATTGTGTGTGGGACATGTATGTTACCCGAGGGTCACTGGGTGATAAGACATTGGTTTGTTATTTTAGCTATCAACGGAAGATGAAAAGGATAAGTTGTAAGTAAGGGACCTAGAGTTAAGTAGATTTTGAATCACTACGATCGAAGTGTTGCCACCGGAGATCGAACTCCGATAGTAGTGCAAAGAGAAAATTTGTTTATTTATTCAATTTGTGTCAGTTATATAATGCAGACATAAAGTAGGCTTATGAAATTGCGTTTATTACGGTATAGTTGCTTGTTTGAATTATGTGCAAATGTGTAATGTGCCTGTATATGTATAAATCATGCATGTAACGTCCAAGGTTAGAAATGAGTATGTTATTGATATGATAAGAAATCGCACAAAGAACCGTAGAGCCATAATTAATCTGTTCTTTCCTTAAACATAGTGTGAGATTATAATGATAAGCTTTTAGTTTTGTAGTTCTCTTAGTTTACAAACCTCTTGTTGACATTCATCGACGTTTACCTGCATGCATCTGTAACTTATAACAAGTCATTGTATTCGGTTTATTGCCCGTGTGAATTACACGATTTTCAATTAACAACACAAACCAAATACATATTAGATAAGCTTAACGAAAGAAGATTAGTAACTGCCTGTGAATTCTAAGTTTTACGTGTTCAATTATTTGCAGAAATATATTAAGAGAGTGGGGTTTGTACTATGCAAGATCATTGTATGGTGTATGTTAGATTTATATGTGAGAGGGGGTTGGTAAGATATTTACAAAATTAAGATTTTAAGGCGTGTTATCAGCTGCTCCAATATTTTTCTATATTCCATTTAAAGTATAATTCTTTTCCTAATTTTATAGCACAAAGCTATTTTCTCAACCTTTGTCTACCTTAAGTAATTTTATTTTTAAAGAAGCATTCCAAACTGTACCAATATTGCCCATGCAGGGGCAGATTGGTAGATGTTATCATCTCTCTCATCAAATCTCACTATCTTAATTAACATGCAGATATTATTCATTCACAAGTCTACATAAACGAAAACATTTGTCAGCATTATTTCCTGAACAATTTCTAAACATTTAAAAAATATTAACAATATAAAAAGAAGAAAAAATACTACAAATCTACTAACACTTCATAACTCTTCCGTCAGATTATTACATAGGATACCTCTTTTATTATCTATGAATTACCTACAAATAAACGAATTAAGTGTGTTTCAACAGTTGTATGTTATGTATTATTGGTAATAAAAATTAAAATAAGATATAAAATAAATAATTTAAATCATTATGCTTTATATTTTATGTTCTATTTTTTTTTAAATTATGCTTTATTATGCTTTTAAAATTAGTAGTTTCCAGATCCTTAAACAACCTTAAGCATATTAAAGGTATATGCCAAAATGTTTTAAGTGCCATTATGCTTTTCATATTTTTTGGGTTGCTCTTACTACTACTAACTAACCAGTAATTTGTCGGTTAATGTCGGTTAACCTGTAATTTGAAATAAAAAAATAATTCCATTTTTCATGAAGAAATTAATTGCATTTGAAACAATATTTTAAATTTCTCAAATTAAATAATAATATACACGAAAGAAAATAATTGGACTGAGCAAGAGCAGATTAAAACAACGGCAAAAGGGGAAAATTCGTACGTACCAATGTGCCCCAAGCATTTTCTGATGAGTAAGCCAAGTTAGTTACGCTGCATACAGACAAATTTGTACTGAATGAAATATGTGTTCATGCACACCAGACATTTTACTGATATTTCAATAAACCTATTCTACAGAAGCTTACGAGTCTAGAAGTAAAAACTTGCTTCTGTCTTCGAAAATCGTCGAAATCTACACACAGCAAAATGTAGTTCCCTCACCGCCATGTACTTCCAGTATGTTTCTGGCTACAATCAATGTTGCTTACCACATGGTTCTCATAATTTATCTTTTCTACTAGCAACAACTAACGGTCCTGTACAAATGTACCAATATGCCCCTTTCTTTCATATTTGTCTCTTCGCCATAGTAGTATTAACATTTATAGAGATATTTTGTTTCAGATGCATACCCAGAGGCGGTGAATCCCGCTCTGAAGTGGGAGGGGGCAAGTTAGCCCTTGAATATTATTATAAATTCCAAGTATGTTTTATGTTCATTATAGATGCGTTTACGAAAGTGACGTAGTATACATCGCAGGATATTCTTATACACCTTTTATAATAAACAGGGTCTGAATAATTGTTTAATTAAATATATTTCTAAATTAATATCTCTAATAATAACTCTCTAAATAATGTATTCACATGTATATTTGTGGGCGTACTGAGTTATTGTGATTACTTATAGACCTCTATGTTCTTATGTATTTGTACATATTTTATACTTAAATGCTTATTTTAATAAATTTTCCCTTACATACTTATTTTACCAATTATTTAATTGTTCAATATTTTTTGCGTAACTATATTAATTTAAAGTAATACTGATTAAATTTAAAGAATTTCATAATTTGTTGTATTTTCTACTTTTAAACTTCAGCATTTTTTTATTATATTTTACAAATTTCTATGTAATTTTAATTTACAAATAAGTTCCGCTATTACGTTTTTGAGTCTGTTGTTTATCAACATTCAAATTGGTGACATTCAAATCGTGTGATACAAAAAGACGTTTCTCAAGTGATAAAACAGGTCTGACTGACAATGAACATTCCTTTCTATTCAGTGTTGTACACTGTAATGCCGGGGAGAGTTAAAGCAGTCGGTAAAATGCTCGCCTTTCACTCTGGAAAGCCCGGGTTCGATTGGCGGTACCGACCATCCTGACAGGTTTCTCACTGGTATTCCTAACACACCAAGGAAAATCCTTCCTTTAGTTATGGTTGTTAATATCCAGTGTAAAATGGTCGAAATCAGGTTGCACGCGGGAACTATTAAATAAATAAAATTATATGGTTGGGTGTAGCAGTAGCAGTTCATTCTTGTTGCAATTTTTCAAGTAACGTATATGTATACACTATAAAGCATTGTTCGCAATATGTTCCAAAATGATCACATTTGATGTATTCTTATTTTTTCTCATCTAGGAGCATATGGATATAAATAATTAGTCGCGTTTTCGTTCTTATAAAACAAAATATAGTACGTAGCTTAATATTTCCTGTGTAATAGTAGTTTTAGATGTAGATTATTTTATTTATTTATTTGGTACCTAATACAGGATATTGGGCACTATTACAATAGGCTTATATAAGTTCCATTACATGATATAAGACACTGCAGCACAGATAATATTTAAAATACAAAGAAAAAAGTTATGTCCGTGATACACTTGAATATGTGATATTTGTACTATAGACACAAATAAAACACAAATAAAAACACATGATACACATATATACTACAAGAAAAACATTATATATATTAAGGAAATAAAATGTTGGCATCGCGACTTAATTTACATTACATATAGTTGTGCAAGTTTTAATATTACATCATAATTATTCTATTCGCTTATAACAGATTTAATAATGCTTATATACAGTGAGTAAGAGGACGAAAAATCTAATTCAGTATTGGTTTTTGACAAATTATTATATGTTCTACACATTCTAATTAAAGGCGAATTAAGAAATGATTCAGTTCTAAATTTTGTAATACAAAATGGAGTTTTCATTCGAAGGTTTGTTTGTTTAACACTGAAACTTAATTGGCTCACAAGTCCTTGATCATTTATGCTACCGTTTATCAACTTAATTAAGAAAGCCATTAAAGCAATAATACGCCTTACGGATAACAAAGAATAATCAAATATATTTAATAACTCATTGTATGACATATTTGCTTTAGTGAAACTATTATTAATTGTTTTGTAATACAAATATCTTTAAAACTTTTTTGAATGAGCTCAATTTTTTTATTGTACTGTTTGTAATAAGGTGACCATACATATTCCAGTTTACTACGAACAATACTATTAAACAGAGTGACACAAGCGTTTGTCGTACTAAATTCCCTTGTATTTCTTTTTAAGAAACCCAATGACTTATATGCTTCATTGGTAATATTTTCTATATGTTGTTTGAAACATAATTTACTATTCACAAGTACGCCTAAATCGTTTACGTAACTAACATTCCGTATTACAATATTATCAATACTATACTCGTAGTGATAATTATTGCTCTTTCTAGAAAACGTAATAGATACACATTTATTAATATTAAAAGCCAACCTATTTTCAATGCTTCATTTGTGACAACTATCCAGATCTGCCTGCAGCAATAATTTATCTTTATCATCTTTGATCTCTTTATAAATTTTCATATCATCTGCATATAACAGGCATCTTGAATACGTGATAACAGCAGGCATATCATTCATAAATAGTAAAAATAATAATGGGCCGAGAGTAGATCCTTGGGGTATGCCTGAAGTAATGTCATACACTGTAGAATTAACTTGACTAAATGCTACATACTGTTTCCTACCTTGCAAATAAGAACAAATTAACAACATAAATTTATGGGAAAAACTCATATTTGATAATTTATTAAGTCATATATTATGGTCGAATCTATCAAAGGCCTTTGCAAAATCTGTGTATATATCGTCCACTGTAGATTTATTATTAAGAGAATCTGATACATTTTGAACGAAACTTACTAAATTTGTTACTGTGGAACGTCCAGAATAAAAACCATGTTGACATGTCGAAATATATCGTTTAACGTTTGTAAATTCTACTGTAAATTATATGTTCAAATATTCTGGCAGGAGCTGATATGAGAGATATTGGCCTGTAATTTTCAATTTTATCTTGGTTACTTTTCTTAAGTATTGGACACACCTAGCTAGTTTTCCATATTGTGGGAAAAGTAGACGTTTTAAAAATAAGATTAAATATATGTGAGAGAGGTGTTATTAATACGCCTGCACATCCTTTAAAAATATATATAGGAACCATATCAGGGCCACTTGGTTTCGTAGATTTTAACTTTTTAATAGAGGCTGTAATTCCATTATTGGTGATTGTTTCAATTGATAAACAATAAGAAACTTGTAGGTTACTTCCATGTGGAATAACGTAAGGAGCGGAGTGAGAAGGATATACACTTCTAAAATATCGCGCAAAACCATCAGCTATTTATTTGGTAGAATTTAATTTTTGATTATTATAATACATACAATTGATAGTGCTATTATTCGTTTTTTTATTCTTAATAAAGTTCCAAAATAATTGAACATTATTATTTAGTGTACCCTCAATTTGCATATATATTGTTTATAAGCTAGGGATAACTTACTTTTTAATTGTTTACGCAACTGAATAAACATTATGTCATTTCTTTGTCATTTCAAATACATTTTAATGCTTCAAAACATTTTTTAATCTTTAAACGCAAACATATATTTTTTATTATTTAAACACATACACATCCGGGCCCTAGTTTAATAAATTATATTTTTATTATTCTGTGTTATTGTCAAATAAACATTAACTCAAAGTAACTAACTAACTAACTAACTAACTACTAAAACTTCATACATAAGAAAAACGATTCGATCAGAAGAAATGAATAAAATTGCGCAGGGGCGGCTGCTCATAATTATGGTATGCGTTTACCAAGAAACGAGAGTATACTAAAATATTAAATATAAAGAGATTTCAACATAAGTAAATGGACAGGATAATGTTAATACAGAATCGCATTGAAGACAACACTTGCAAATATATTATTTTAAATCAAAAGAGTGAAATTTCGCTCCTTTTCGCTTTTAAAGTGAATTTTCATCGGGGAAAAGATGAGAAATTTTCGCTTCACCTATTCAACGCCTGAACCTCTCAGCTACGTATCCAGTAGAGAGAATACGCCTTCGAAATGGTTTCTTTCGTCTTGTCAGGTACTTGAAAACAACGTTCAAAGGTTTCTTGTACGTACATATTTTACTCCTGACGTCTTCTGGTATAAATTTCTCATAGAAACGTTTAAAGTTTTCTGTTCTCATTTTTAACTAAGGCCAACGCTAAAAATTTAATAGTATAGCTTAGTATTTCGATAACCTTCGCAGTTACAAATGGCGGAGAATAAAGTTGACTAGTAGCCAAGCCCATGATGCATTGCAAATCACTCTAAAAAGATGAAAACTCGAAGAATAAACCACTCTAAAAATGAGAAATAGCTCTTTCAAGCTTCAAGAGTAAATTACATCCAAATGCATCAGTATTCCATCTAGAAAGAGTACATTTTCCGTCCAAAGCGAGAGCGTTCCATTCGAAACCACTCTTTTCGATTGAAAATTCTGATCTACGATACGATCTCTTTCCACTCTAAAACAGTTACAATCTTGTTCTTTTAATTCAGTGTGTACACAAATGGCCTGCATATGGTTACATATTCAAAAACGATGGTGATAAGTCAGTCACTGCAACGACCGGGAGTTGAATCTGGGTTACCCAGCAGACCGATGTTCTATCATTGAACTATCTCTTGAAGGTCCGACTTCTCTACGTATTTGATATTTCTCTTACCTCAGCTGAACCATTCGATCACTACCAATACGTATACAATACTCTACGTGAAAATTTTAATTGAGGAATGTTTCTAAAATTTCAGAATATCCAATATGCAAAAGAAATTGGTTGTTGTGGGGGCAATTCAATGGCAGAACACAGTTGTCTGCAACTGGAAAACACGGCTTCGATTCACGGTCGCCGAAATCGTCGAAAAAATATTTAACATTTTTGTATACCCCCGTTTCTTGTTAAACGCATACCATAATTATAAGCAGCCGCCCCTGCGCAATTTTATTCATTTCTTCTGACCGAATCGTGTTTCTTCAGTCACATGACGATGGGATAGTACTTTTCAACTGGATACTGGTGACTCCTTGCCACATCCCTTACTTTACCCTATCTCGGATTGAGCCAAAGAAGCCTAAAGGCCATAGCTAACAATTCACGTTCAATGAATGGTTTGTAGCCATTGTCAATTTTCTCAGTTACGAACTTTATTTTGTGATAGTTCTCAATTTATACAACTATGCAACTACTTGAACTAAAACCATGAAAAAGGATTAATTTTCATATTAATCTAGAAAATAAGGGACGCTAATGACACATAATAAATACTCTTAATAAATTGACTCTTTCGGTAGTATGGTCGGTGTGCGACAAATTACTCGGGATCAGGAAGCAGTTCTTCAGTTTACGCTTTTCAGTACTTAATTTCTTTATCCTATTTTCACTAGTCAATTGCTCGGGAAAAAGTGGGGTGGGAACTGCCCCCCTCGCCCTCCCCCTAATCGCTGTCCATGGACATATCTATAGAATAGTAAAAAGCAGTTGGCGAAAAAAAAGCACATCACGTTGTCCGAAAATAAATGATCGAGTTTGGTGCTACTGTTTAGCAACGCATGGAAAGCACCATGACTTGAAGAATGACTCACTGCCGTCTATCAGTCAAGTGCAGAGGCGTAACAATAGTTGTTCAAGAACCAACGGTATTAACACTCAGGGTATTTCACAAACTGGTGACAAACTTTAAACAGTGTGTTTTTCGCAATATGAAAATGACCCTGTTGCTGAAAATGTTCTTAATAGTCTTGAAAAATCTCAAGGTGATTGATATGAGTTTCGACATGTTATGCTATTACTGTTCCTGTGTTCCACACATACATACATTCATGCACACTATGTAAAGTACATTCACTACACTGAATTGGATTTTCTTTTAAATATGCACTTATAGTTTTCAAAATACACTTGTCCACTATATATTCACCCTTACAATTCATACACTGAGCCATAATTCACTACGTAGTTCCACTACACCACAGGGTCTTCACGGGGAGCACGGTCCTTGACACGGAGTAATGTTACCATCTCCCATGGACGCGTTCTCAGTACGTGACGAATGCCCCAGTCGAAGTTTTCCTTCAGCTGGATGTATCTCCAAATACAAGTGAAACAATGTTTGTACAGTCCCTGGATCTTTCAGTATGGATTTCGTACGTTCTTCATTCATTCTATTTATCTCATAAGCTGAGGCATTTGGAAATGTATAGCCTCCACGATGTTCAAAGTAGATATGATTGCATGGAGTAGTACAGTTATTAAAGCACCCTTCACAGAGCATGGCATGGTCGGGAAACCAATCCTCAATGACCGAGTATATGCAGGCTTCGTCCATCCAGCCCGGAGAGCATTTGCATGGTTCCTCTGCGGGCGGAGTAACAACAACTCCAATAGCACTTGCTTTCGACGTAGTTACTTGTAGACTGACTACCCCAATAAGCAACATATATACGTTATAAACCTACGCGCAGGCCGGAAGAGGCAGGGGTGGCAGCTGTTTTCCACGGTCGTTCCTTCAAGACCGGAAGCTCCATATGGTAGGGGTCACCAAAGGTCATGAGAAACGTCAAAATTCAAATTTATGGGGACCAGCGGGGGACCAGGACTCGAACGTTGTTACATACCACTACTTAGCCTACCCAATTTGAATTTAAAAAATATTATTATTTTTAAGTTGGTACAGGGTTCAAACCCCGAGTTGGGAACGGTACTTTGGGTTTGTTTTGGCTTGCTTCTTGATATAGAGTCCATTAAGTGATCGCAGAACTCCTGGTAAACAGCGCCGATTATATACGCCTTTGCATTTGCACACAGCGGAAAAACTAATACATTAGACCGAGATTTTACTTGTTTCCTTGTAGTAACTAATTAGTTGTAAAGTTGAATATAGTTTCGATATATGCCGTGTTAGTCGCTCACACACAGAAGCATTATTAGCATACATTTTTCAGAGTTTAAAGTTAGTTTCCTTAAAGAAAGCATGTTCAATAACGTTTACTACCACATAATAACAACAAACTCCTCTATGCATATTCGAACATCGTATATATTTATCATATGATATATTCATGCTTCTGAAGTGGTCGAAACGCTTTCGTACAGTAGGTGAACTGGTTAAAAAGAGACAAGGAATTTTATAAAATATATTCTTTCTTTCACGAAATACGAGAAACGTATACACACTTAACTACTATAAATAAGTGATCAATGAGAATAGTTAAATTGAACTACTCTCTAGGGTAAGTCGAATTTTTTTGTTTCCAGGTATTGCGGTTCGAATTATCAAAGCTGTGTATTGGTACCAAATAAAGCCATGCCAAATATGGCCGTTCTAAAACAATATTTAACCGGGCCCCATGGCCCCTAAAGAACGCTTTTTTTCCACAAAACAAGGAATAAAATTAGTGGAACCAGTTTACACATTTTGAGGTTCGAGTAGTTAGTTGAGCATTAGTACGAAATTTAGCCATGTCAAATGTGGCCCTTCTTGGCCGTCAAGCGTTTTTGGCCGTTTTAAAACTAAAATTTTCGCGGGCTCCGGGACCCGGCTAGATATTTTTTGGTCCGGCTGTGTTTCGGAGAACAAACATAACGTTACATTATACAACTTTTGCACGCTACTCAAACTCAAAATAAAAAAATCGGTCGTTTTGCCCGCCCACTCCCGCCGAAAAGAATTGTTAAAAAGTTGTGTTTGAATACCGTGCAAAAGTTATAGAATGTAATGTTATGTTTGGTCTCCTCAAACACAGCCGGATCCAAAAATATTTACATGGGACCCGAGAAATGATAATTTTGAAAAGGGCCGATTATTTATTTTACAAATTTGAGTTTGAGTAGCGTGCAAAAGTTGTAGAATGTTATGTTTGTTCGCTGAAACACATCCAGATCAAAAAATATCTAGCCAGGCGTCGGAGCCCGCGAAAATTTTAGTTTGAAAACTGCCAAAAATGCTTGATGGCCAAGAAGGGCCACATTTGACATGGCTAAATTTCGTACCAATGCACTACTTTTCATAACTACTGGAACCTCAAAATTTGAAAACTGATATAATATTTTAATTTTTGTTTTGCCAAAAAAAAAAAAAAAAAAATTGGGCCCTGAAGAGGCCTAGGGCCCCGGTTAAATATTGTTTTAGGACGGCCAATGGCATGGCTTTATTTGGTACCAATGTACAACTTTTGATGACAACTCGAACCCCAATATCTGAAAAAGAATTTCGGCTCACCCTACTACTCGCATATGATATAGAGTTAATTAGTTATTACTTTTATACGTAACGTCATCTCGAAAATATATTACATTCTGCCAGTGATCTTTAGACATTTTAGAGTTTTACGCTAATTACCATTTTCTTCGTAACAAGACATAGTACACAGGGGAAATTCGGGCCATGGGGTAAATCGTGTCATTTGAACGTTTATTATGTATTAGCATGACAAGAGTAAAGTGAATGCAAATCTTTTGATATCACTGTGCTACCAACTTTTGACAAGATAAAAACTTTTCGGTCTTTCGTAACTACGCGCATTCGACCTAGGAAGAGCATTGTTCACCTGAAGAGTACTACAAACTAGTCCCTGGTCGACTACCTTCCATCGTTCTATTCCTCATCCTCCCGGCTTAAATCTGAGAAGCCTAAACCTGAGAGGTTTTCTTCCTAGCTGATTTTAAGGTCACGTGTGCAGTTTCGTGAAGAAATATTGAGAGCGGTGTTATTTTATGGTGATGTTCTTTTAGAAAATTGATGGTAGCTATCTCAGTTCCGTGACTGGGAGCAGGTGGGGATAGGAAAAATTAGTAAAACACAAAATTTCGCGTTATTCTGGATAAATGTGTGCTAGAGCATTAAAATTAATCTTACCATGTTCAATGTTAAGTGAAGCAACATCACAAAGATTACATAAGTAATAACCCAGATATTAAATATAGTGTGGGGGTCGAAATGTCAAAAACATGATTTTTGTTCCACAGTTTCGTTTCAATTGCGTACAAAATTCAGCGTACAAATTGGTCTACTTTTTGGTGGAGCTGCTTCCAATTTTTTTTAACATCAAGTTCGTTGATCATTTGTGGATTTATTTAGTCTGGTCTGCAAAATATGAGAACCGCACCTTATTGTACAGTTATTTATTTAGGTGTACTATCTTGGTCATTTATTTAAACTTGTGCAACTTGCTGAGCAGAGTCATCTTGAAATCTGAAAACAAAGGGAGTTGGGGAAAACGAAGATTCTGGGTAGGAATTTTCTGAAACAATTTAAATTGTTTCATATAACGATAGAAAGAGGCATTGTATTATTTTCACTGTTCTCATAGTTTCTGCACGCATAAACAGAGATTATAGATTTATGTTAATGATTTTCGATGTGTGATCAAATTTACTATTGATTTAAATGACTTCCCCATTTTATCAAACCGGTTGGGCCAAACGGAGAAACCTGCCCCTTTTTTTAAACTAAAATTCCCAGTAGAAAAGAAAACAGGACTGAAATATTTAACCATATCCGTGTGTAATAGAAGAATGAATGTTTCATTTGAGCTGATTAGTTGCTTGCTATACACACTACAGTCAATTAAATCTACACTTCTCCGTTCTGTCAAACTTTCCTCTACTCTGCTTTTCAAGTTTTAAACCACTTCCTTCCCCTACTATAAACGAACCTATACATCTATGCCCTTATTTAACTTGTACTTCTATTTCAAGCAGTTCCATCAACAAGTAGACCAAATGTTAATCCTCAAACACCCGCAAAAGAAGCAAAACCGCTAAAAAAATATTTAAAAAAAACGATTCTGTTCATGTTTTTTACATTTCGAACCCCACACTATATTTAATATCTGGGTTATTACTTACGTAATCTTTGTGATGTTGCTTCACTTAAAACTGAACATAATAAGAGTAATTTTAATGCTCTAGCACACATGTATCCTGATTAACGCGAAATATTGTGTTTTAGTAATTACTTCCCCCCTTCCACAGTCGCGGAACTGAGATGACCACCATCAATTTTCTGAATGTACACTACCATCTGAATAAAGTAACACCACTCTCAATATTTCTTCATGAAACTGTACACGGAACAAATTAAGGAAACCCAATAATATATAAATTCAAGTTCAAATTCACCTAGCGGTGGTGGTGCTGGTAATAGTAGCTGTACTTAGTAGGGTTGTAGTAGCGGTAGAAGTTAACGCAATGTTGGTGCTTATGATGGTGGGAGTTGTGGTAATAGTAGAGGTAGTAATAGTAATAAGATGCAGTGGTCATAGCAGTATTAGTAGCAGCAGAACTAATAGTTGCAATAGTAGAAGTAATAGTAATAGTAAAGATGGTGGTTGTGTTAGCAATATAAATAATAGTAGAAGTAGTGGTACTACTAGTAGTAGAGGTAGTGGTGTTAGTTGGGCAGTGGTAGTTAGTATTGATGCTGCTGTGGTAGTAGTAGTAATAGATTGGAAGTAGTGGTAGTAGTGGTAGTAGTAGCAGAAGTAGTAAAAGTATTAACACCATGATTTCATTCAGCTTTCCATCTTCGCTCTTTTTCCCAGGCAATAACAATTTATCTTAGAATAAAGGTTAGGTGCTATTTCAATCGATTGAATTGGGTGACTTGCAGATAAGAAAACTTTCATTTTAGATACAAATTTCTATAGATCTAGTAATAATATAAATATTATTAAATTCCTTATTAACAGAAATGATAATCAAAGAATATATAATCAGATAGGAAAGAATAAAACTTATTGTGTTTAGGGTGGCTATTAGGGGATGTTTAAAAAGCCGGACACTGACAAGAATGCAGGAGCATGTTGGACTCTTATTTTTCTAAGTTTATCTTTCGTTGTAATTTCTAACGATAAATAGTTTGAAGTAACAAATACGTATACAACATAAAAAGAAGTAACAGAAACAATTAAATCATCAGAATGTGAACAATTAAATAATCAGAACCCCCTTTGGGGGGTTCACTATAGTTACTAACTTATGTATATAGTGAAATTGTATAGAATGTACACTCATATTAAACTCTTTACCACTTATCAACATATTGCTCATATTTCCCTCTCCTCGAGCCTCTTTCAGTAGACGTTTGTTCTGTAAAAGGGTTTCAATGTCATTGCATGTTCGCTTTGTAAGTTGGAGTTCAGACTTAATTCCGGAATCATTAAGCTAACTTTGGAAAATTCTTGCCAGATCTAGAATTCTTTTGGAAAGCAACCTAGCCGCTAAAATTCTACTATCCTGAAATTTAATAAAATTTGTAATATCTGAGATTGAAACCATCAGTGTGACGGGAAATTAAATATTTTAAATGTGAAAAATAAAAGCAGGACAAATCAACGCCCGGCTCGACTACACAGAACATGGCCATCAAAAGCAGGACAAATGTCCACCTTACTTGTGTTAGACATTTGGTGTCACTCTTGAATTACGAACATGAAGCGATAGCATCTCTGCACCTACTCTCTCTCTCTCTCTCTCACTCTCTCTAACACACACACAATGGGAGAGAGACATCAAAGAAACAGAACTAATCTTCGTAATGGTCTCGAAATGTGCAATGAAAGAAACAATAAATGAGTTAAGTTCACATCTTTTGTTTCCTGTTTAATTGACATTTACTGAGTCAAAGCAATGTTAGTAAATATTTTATAGATTCTGGGCTATATGAAGATATTTGTTGACGTAATTTCTTAAAACTTAGAAAGCAAGATATATCCATTTTCTTATGGACTAAAAACATAAAACCGTAATTAACCACAGTAACTTGCAAAGTTGGTAAATTAATGTAATCAAGGGCGCCGATTTCTGTGTAGCTTTGGGGAGGGGGAGGCATTCAGATATGTGTTTTGTTGTCAGATAAGTGTCTAAGAAGGCACATATTCAAATTCTTAATACAAATTCAATTCAGATTTTGCCAAATATTGTATATTCATAAAAATACACATATGATAGCATAATATAGTCATTATGAAAGTTCCCCCAGACCCAGCTATTACAGAATTTAACTTTTTATTTAGGGGTTCCTCCACCACCCCTGCCTCTCAGCATTATTTGCTCAGCCCTGCTTCGCGCGCCTGATGGGCACAGCGAATCTGAAACGGATTCTCCACAGGACTGTTGTAGGCCAATCCCCAGTTTATCTCCCCACCTCGACCCCTGACTCGGCGTCGAGGCACG
>JAGDQP010033660.1:0-20547 GCA_022664845.1 Lepisma saccharinum | reverse complement strand
CTGAATAATATATATAAGGTGCCTTGTACTGCGTGGAAGCAAAACGCTCAGTACCAGTAAGAGGGAAAATGGTACCGGTATCTTATTAGTAACCCAACTAAGCTTGCAGACCCAGGAAAATGGTAACTAACCAGGGATTGCCGGATAGTGTTTATGTGCTTCATTTTGGTAGCCGTCATTTTGAGCATGAGCTTCCACTGAAGAAGGTATGATTGTCTATGGTAATGAACTGTATACACTAGCGTAAGTAACGGGCCTGCAATACAGGGTCCTTCGGTTCAATGGAGGGACCTACTTAAAAGTTTAATTTCGAAGTTCAGTAACTTGTGAGGCGGCATTCTGGTTTGCCGCGGGAATCCACATGCCCTTAGTTACGCGACTAACTGTATATACTCATCTCACCTTATTCTGCATTATGGAATGCAACATAATCTACAACCGAGCTCTGTGGACAAGTTGTAAATGTCACTACGAATGACTGGGAATTGGCGAAACGGCACATGTTTCAATTCTTCTCACGTAGTCCATTCTAACTGCTTTTCCCTGGTTTTCCTCGGTGCTTACAGATGAATGTCAGTATGTTATCTTGAATTAAGAACACCCTGCTACCTTCCCTTTCCTTCTCCCACAGACTGAGTAGATTTATGAATAAGTTGTTTAACATGCTATGAGACAAAATGTCAGAAATATAAAGTTTACAAGTTTATTCAATTAACAGAGCATACCATCTTTATGCAGAGAACTTTAGAAGATAGCTTGGACTAAGCCTGAGATACCTGAAGGCCATAAAATAAATTTAAAAAAATAAACATTCCCAAGATAGAGGGAACAAATTCATATTAAGAAGCTGAAAGAGAATGACAGGAAGCCAAGAAACTACTACAATAACGCTTTCTTCTTCAGTGGGTTAAAGAAGTTTTCATTATAATTAATGCAAGATTCACGGTTGTAATGTAAACATTCTTATCCACTCACCCAAATTGCTTTACAACTAAGATGAAATAAACTTTTAATTTCTGCTTCTTATATAAAGATGTACTATGGGTTTTATATTTGAACGTTATAAATATCCACACTTGATCTGCAATGACCATTGTAACTTGTTAATGGAAGTTCATTTGAAATATTAATACATTCTGCACGTATGTATATATATTCAAGTTGTATAACTTATATCACATATCAGTATAATACGATTGTCGCTATTCCTTCTTCTGTTAAGCATGTGTATGTTTACTTATACGTTATATGTAAATGCCTACCAATACTCAACTTACAGTAAAAATTGTAACTTGTTGATCAAGTTCATTTTAAATTTTAGTTCTTTCTGCATATAAGGAGTGGAATATATCATTTAGTTATATCACACATTATTGTAAAATAATGTGTTATTATATATACCGGATAGAAGGGACGCGCAGCTCTAAGTCAAGAATTTAGAAGTATCACAATGATTAATATAATTCAGGATATCGATTTTGTCTTGTATAATTCCTCTAACGTTTTATTGCTAAAGTAGATTCAAATCAAGAGTTTGAAATTTAAGGACTAATAAATATCTTGTAACTGATTTTCTCAGATGCTAAATTTAAAGGAAGAGGCGGAGGAGGATCACTTGACTTTGACAGCTTCACACAGCAACTAAAACTGCGTACAATAAAGTAAAACTTGGGGTGAAGGTTCTCTGACTGTTCAACTTCCAAGTGGCAGCACAAGAATGGCGAACGAAATTTACGTAACAAATAATATTATAGAAAATTCTTAAACACGACAATGTGTTCGCTTTGCCCCTATAGTGGGGATAAGCGCATCACAACAGTGGGACAAAATGAATCAACTTAAACTTACACACAAAAGTTCTGGGTTAAACACAAAAATACAGAAGATAAATTATACTTTCAAATTCAAACAAAGAACATCTTCGACATAATTATTATTCAGTTAGAGAATATATAAATACGCGGGTATATATTAAAAATGAACATAAAAGCAAAGGAATCTTACCGTATGCGAACATCACTATTCGCTTTGCCCTGCAAAGAATTAATCACTTTCCTTTAAGCTGGCCATCTTGAACAGAAGACAGTCTACACCACATGTACGTCATAGGTGCAGTTTTCTTTTCTTTTCGTGTCTTTCTCGTCCAACAAAAACAGGAGTTCAATCTCCACGTCCTTTTGTTCCTTCAGTAGTGACGTCACAAGCCACAAAGAAGTTTTGCTGCCATCTCTTATGAAAGGTTGTAAATTCCATTATTCGCTTTACCTCATATATTCACTTTGCCCCCCTTCCCCTAGGTTTTACCATCATTTCACGTTTTACATAGATGTTGAATATTCGATCTGAAAAATACAAATTTACGCTCGGTATTTTGTTTGATACTTGATTACGTATAGGATCAAACGCATGCATAATTTGAAAATTGCATCCAAGTATATTCTTCGGGAAGGGTAAAAAGGTTTGGACAGAAGACTCTTAATACACTGAATATGAAACTAATGATATTTCACGATCACTGAATTTCATCCACTTGCACTAGCTTTGCCTACGCCAGTTACGGTGGGAGTGAGGAAAACTTACAATGTGTCTTAGTAATAATACCTTTCGGATTGTTGAAATTATATCGTGTGTAACAAACCTTTGTTAATTTATAACCATGGTTTATCAGGATCTTCATGAATAAATATTACTGAAAGCTTTCGTGAAGTTAAAATTTCTTTTTTCTGATTCAATCAGTGATTTAAGACACAAATATATTTACCCCAAGGATAGTATCTAAATTATTATCCTATTTACGGAAAAGTTATACAACTTTATGAAAAAGATATGAATAAAAGATATGTACTTCCTATTGTTCAAATAAAGTTTGAAAAATTAGTGCATCGGTGATGATAGAAGTTAAATTGAAAGTGAAGGATACAGTAATGAACAGAAAAATTTAAGCCTCGTCTGCTTTTTCTTAAAGAAGTTATAAGATTAAAAGTGGTAAAAAATCAAGATTAAACATAATCAGAAACAAAATTTATATATACAAGGTGATTTCAAAAGATGTGGACAAATTTCTGGCAGATGTTAATCCTGACATTCAAGAAAAAATGTTCGTATGAACATATGCAGAAAAGTGCCTAGTCGGAGCTAGAGACTGCAGAAAGCACGAAAAAATTAAGTGTAGAGCAGTGCATTTTGAATACAAAGAATAGGGCACCTGGCGGTCAGACAATTTGTAAGAGAAGTCAAATATGCTTTATTCAAATATTCTACATGCATGCAAGCAGTGCACACAGAAATCCCCATTGAAAATATAAATTCTCAAATATTTTCAGTAGGAAAGTTATGTCAAAACAAGCGTCTCTGGGACGACAGACCGGTAGACAACAAGAATTCGTGAGTCGCAAGTCGATATCTCATACGGATGCAAGATGGCGGAGGAGAAAACAACGCACTGTGCGGGGGTACATGGTCGACAGTAAATGATAGTTGGCAGGCATTCAGAAACATCTCCCATTGCCTGCAAAGTAAAGAAAGAGTAATTGATCAGACCAATTGTGTTCATGATACATTTCCCGGCAGATGAATCAGTCGATACGATCTTGTTGCATGACCCACTTAGTCGCCGGATATAACCCCTTTATTTTACTTATGGGATCATCTTAAAAGTCTCGTATACGCGAGTTGATGTCTGATGTACAGACTTTAGAGCAGCGCGCACATACCACCTGCAACATTGTGCGGACTTGGGTAGATACATTCCACAGGGTGCATCAGTCACAGACGTGACATGTGCTCGCGTGCATTGAAAGCCGTGGTGGAAATTTCGAGCATCTACTCTGACCTGATCAGAGGTAAATAAGCGATACTAGTTTGCTAAGTAGTGAACTGTACATTTCCGGCCATAGGTACTGTCCAGAATCCCATTTGTTCCCGTATCCTGCCAGGAATCCCCAGCCAATATTGATGTTTCTTCCTATATATGTTGGACCCACCCATGCGTACGTTTTACTTATTGTTTCTTTTCAGTTGACAGCAGCTATACATAATAATACGAGCTAAAGTGCGTCCCAGAGAGGTATCGTCCAGGGCGTAATACATTATTGTCAAATACGGGCTTGTCCTTGATGATTTCGCACGTATTGCAACACTGTTCTACAGTTCATCAACACCACAGGTCTGATCAATGGCTCTTTCTTTACGTCGCAGCGAATGGAAGATGTTTCTTGAATGTCTGCCAGCTCTCACGTACTTTCGAGGTATGTGTCCATGCAAACTTTTTTATTTTATTTCAGGATTGACCTCCTGAAGTTTGTCCACATCTTAAAACCACCATGTATATTAAGAACCCATTCTCAGATCAAAAGTTGGCTTCAGTCCGGAGAAGCGTTTAACATCGCAACTATCAGTATGAAGCATTTGAAGTGAATTTCTAATTTATTGTCGGTTTACTTCTCTTTAAATTTCATTTAAGCGTCATATTAAATAAAAGTTAATAAATCGATATATATTTTAAGTTTCTTTATATGGTTCTAAGATGTTTTAAAACTGTAATCTGATGTATGAAACAAGTAACCTTGCTCCTGGTGGTAAGATGTACATGTCTTGTTTAATGCATTTCACAATATGGAAGTAAATTATTTTCAAAAAAAGTATACACAATATTACATGCAATTTCACCACCTACGGTCTGCCAAAGAAGAATGCTAACATGGAACTGAACCCTTTCAGTAATACCCTTTTGGTGATGAGTTTCACCAACCTTCTTTAAGAATTTAACAAGTCGTTTCGTTAACGAATGTGATGTATATCAAAGCTCATAAAATTACTTAACGATTTGTCAATTAATGGTACGTATGCCCGTACTTAACGAAGGTTGGTGAAACCCACAATTTATTTTTAGAAAATTATATACACAAATGCTCAAATGATTTTCTCTGATTGTACATTTTTCCACATTCTCAATTAAATTTGTAAGTTATGTTTATATCATTTAATATTACCAAACATTTTGTAAAAGAATTGTGTATATTCTTGAAAAGAAGTTATTGTGTCATACCGTATAACAGTGGTTCTTAAATATTTCCAAATCGCTAATCCCCTGAAGCCAATGATAATATATTGTGGCCTTCTGCTGTAATCCGCAACAACTAGTGAACTAAAAGTAAACATATTCTCAGAATAATTTTAGTAGTAAGTACAAGTTAACAATTGTACTTAACACATGGCGTACTTACTAACAAAAGGAATAATTGAATTTTTACTGTAGTCATGACAATAGAAATAAACAATTGCCTTGTTTACGTTATTTGAAACTGGAAATAAAAATAAATTGTGAATATGTTATTTGGTTTGCAATGCCATAGCATGTTTTTAAAAACACAGTGAACCACTGTCGTATAAAGTCAATGTCAATAATTGATTTCATTAGCTTGCGTCGGACGTTCTTTTTTTCCAAACTAAACTTCTTAAAAGTTTCAACGAATCAGTTAATGATATATTGTGGCATTATTTACTATTAGAGATTAGGTTAGGTCAAGTAAGATTAGGTTATATCAAGGTAACTCAGCTTACAAAATGCTCCCACGTATAGTAAAGAAAAGGCAATGTGCATAAATATTCCATAACATAAAACAATATTTTGATCTGATCAATTTTTAAAATTGTAACAAAACTATCATGTAACCTTTCTTTCATGTAAATTCTGTAATAACTGCATAATATTGTTTATTTTTCCTTACAGCATATACGTTTCTCCTTTATCTCTCTAATGTAAGTAATTTTCTGTTTAAAAGAAGAGAATGTAAATTTTTTTTCGAATGTACATTCTCCCCGATATGATTGATGAAATTGTTTATAGGGCAACTACTGGTACCTATAAAAGTGAGCGAGTGATTAGACAGTTGGTCTTGTAATCAGTGAGTTTGAGACTAGAAACTGGGGTAATTAATCATACAAACGGATTTTCCTCAGTGCATATTATAATAGTGGAATAATCTTCTAAGGAAATGATCACCATACCATTTTAGGCAAGGATATAGGCAGTTCCCATAGCTGAACAGAAGTTCCCAGAAATCGAGACAAGTTCAAATTGTCAATAGAACTTCTACTCCTACCTAAAGAACATCAATAATTACACATTTCCTTTTAATACCAGTTTTTAGAACAGTAAAGTTGATCGAAATAAGCTCTTATAATGTTATCGTAATTCTTGAGAAAAATAAGAATATGATTTAAAAAGTTCTTGTGTGTGTCTGTAGTTTACTCCTTTGACTTCAAAAGACCAATGACAAACGACTTTCTTTCCTATTAATTGGTAGTTGAGGAGTGCGATTATCGTTCATTATAACAACCACAAACAATCCACTGCTTGTACCATTGTTGCTTCCCACTGTTACGATAACATAAACTTCATTCTCCTAAAACTTCACGAATATTTCTTCATATAACACTTATTATGCATATCAAACATCACCATTTTAAACTTATTAGTGATATCGTTTCTTTTGCATAGCTCTTATCATTCTAAAAACATTAAACTCAAAATATGACACATTTTTTTTAAAATGCCCTTGAATTTTTATGTTCTTTCTGCTGTTGGCCGGTTAAATTAAGAGTTTGAGATCCTTCACTAAGTCTTCATATATACCTACTTATTACGTATCTGTCCTTATCTTGTTCTTGTACTGTTGCTGGTAACTGTACTTTTAAAGGAAATATAATTTTCTTCCACTGTACTTGTAATTAGTCATCAATTATCTTAGGACTTCTTCTTCTTTGTTTACTTCTTTGAGTTTGTAGAGACGAGCTGAATTGAAATAATGTTTTATTAGAGATTTGAAAATTATACATTATCAGATTTTGAGACTTAAGTCTCTAAGGTCCATGTATTTCTGGATGGCGCCCGAACAGGTACACGAAGCAATATGATACTCGACAATCTGAGATGATTATATTTGTCTAGTTCTGAAGTGTCTTTGAATTCAATTAGAATAAAACATTAAAATTCTGTTGCCATTGAAACCTTCAATTGAAAATAATATTGTTAAACTTACATATAAGTATTGTAATGAGTTTATAACAATGTTTCGAAAGTTCCTTTGTTCATCTTCATGTGGATTGGAAACTGAAACTTGGTTAAAGATTGGTCTATTTTATGAGTATTTCATCCATTTGCTCCCATGTATGTAATGTTCTGAAAACCGCTATAACTTGTGGATTTTTTACGCTTTTGGATTGAAACTTTCCCAGTTGTTAGCTCTCATTGTGTAGTGATTGCTATGAGTGCAAATTAAAATTTTGTAAAAAAAAAAAACTTTCCCTTCTTTCCCTGTGTTCTTCATTTTTATTATATACGCGTAACGTTTTAAGTGTATTTATTAGCTATACTATTCAGTTACGTAAAATGTGATATGCAAGAATTTGTCACAAATAAAAATATATCTTCACGCCAGCTGGGGAGAAGAGGCACACACGAGAAAAATCTGGCATACTTCATTAAAAAAAGGTAACATCCTAAAACATTTTTCTAAAATATAGTTTTTCTGTATTTTTTATTGCAAGTTGCTAATCAATTTCAAAGCAATAAATGCCATACGCAGCGTAGAAATGTTATAACTTTTCTTTCGCCTTGTAAAACTGCTATGCAATTATACATCTGTAGATATTAGAAAAACTAAATGACTACTTGTAAGATTATTCTTAGTTTATAAATGACAAATAAAAAGCGATTGAACTAAATAACAACCCACCTGTAATAGCATCCATGAAATTATTTTGCCAGGACATACAAATACCGAAAATAATGCAACGTTATGAGGAAGTATACATGTTTGATAGCGAGTAACTAAAATGTCCGCCATAGCGAATGTCGTACGAATGTATACAATGTCATGTTTCCCAACAGCCTACGCAATATTTTTGTCGATATCTCATCCACGGCGTTGAATGTTGGCCTGTGGGTGTGAGGGTAATTTGAATATACGGCGTCGTTGATATATTCCTAAAGGAAGAAGTCTGTACAGAAGAATAACCAGATTTATGAATTAGAACGGAGCGAAACAGGATTACAAAGAATTATGAACTGACTCAGTAGTGAATCCAGAGAGGGTGCGGGGCTGGCGCATGGCCTCTCTTCAACGGAAAATATTTTCTTTTTTAAAACATTATTTCTATAATTTACCTCAGAGAAAACTTCGATTTTTTTTTCGGATAAATCTAATTTATCTAGAATTATCAAATTTTGGAGATACCGTTTTTAAATTCCAATATAAAGATTAGTAATATGAGGAAAAATATGATAAATTTATACTTAAAAATACATTTAGTGGGGAAATATCGAAAAGGTCCCTGGTCTATTTCTCAGACCTACGCCCCCTCACGAAAATCCTGAACTGAATCCTGGTTTAACTACTAATAGTTGCCAGAAAATTGTTTATTTAAGTAATAACTATTGATTTCAGTGCTCGAAAACCAAATGAACACAAAAACACGCAAAAGAGAAAGGAAAAATGATCACAGCGCTCCTAGCAGCTAGCGGGTCGACTGTTCGTGATTCGTTGCAGCGTTTGCACACACCGCAAATAACGAATATACTAGACTGTGGTTTTACCTGCTCCTTTGTGATACAAGTTAATTGTGAAAGACAGCATGATCTCCTAAATGCATTTTGTTAGATAATTATTGGAAGTTATTTTCAATCAAAACAACACTTTAAAATAGTAAACTGAACAAAATTGTCGTTTCATTTCTGGTATGAGAAAGGAAGATTTTACTTCCCGGTAACAATTTGCCGAGATTAGGGGGCGTATAACCCTACTGTGAGGCAATTGTGGCGGCCACAAGTCCGATAAGACCTAAATGTTTTATGAGCACTTCGGACAGAAAAATCGTTCTGACTTGGACACCTCACTACATTTTTTTTTTCAACCATTGCTGCTCTGAAGTTTCCAATTTCTCATCTGTCCACATATTGCATCAACCACCTTTTGGTGCACTTGCAAGTTTTCAGTTGTTTTAAACTTGTAGTACAGGCTTTTGATGCTATAATTTTTGGGTGCAGGCGTTTCAGGGCCGAAAGTGACTTGAGCTCTTGATGAAATGGGACTACAATAAATATTATCTAAACTTATTAGCACACTGCGGTATGCTCTAAAAGTAATGAAACCTTATGAAAAAATAAGTTTTTCTTTTTCCATCCTAGAAAAGATGATATGACAAGATTCTTTCTGAAGATCCCCAGGATCTTTGACATACAATTATTTTGTACCATCCGAATTATAAGTTCTGGAAAATAATTTCAAAGAACTTAAACAACACTCTACATACTGAGAAGCAAACATCTCATTACTAATGTTTGTTGTGCAGTGTCTAAAGAAAGTTTCTACAAATTGATGGAAAATTATTTCGTTGGTAGCTTTCCTCATCTTATAAACTATTTCAGTACTTTATACTCTGATCTTTAACAAATATGTTACTGTACAACATATGAAACATGCATAATCGTCCGAATGATTCAAAGATAAATTAATAAAAATAGTTTGATCAAACTTAACAAACATTTTTCGCCCTTCTTTCTCTATTCAGTCTTTAAAAATACGTGCATTAATAGTAGGTAATTTAACTAAAGGAAAGTTATAGGGTGTAGTGTAATTAGTTGTTTCATGTTGATCTTTTCTTCATGATAATAACTTTTAACAAATGAGATCACCTTGTATGTTATAATACCATTATCAATTATGAGTGCCCTCATCATGGCCAAATAAATATCTTCATTAAATTTGCCGTAAAGGATAATAAAGTAATTCGAATTTCATCCAGCCGTCTGGATTCATTGGTACTGGGATGGGAAGACAAGAAAGTTCGAGACCCGGTGCCAGCTTCTAGAGCCAGGTTTTCCAGGGTTTCCCCTCAGTTACACCAAACAAACGCTGGGATACTACCTAGACTAAGACCTTAGCCGCTACCTACCCTATTCTCGGAAGTACTCGTCGAGGATCGTCATACCCCTAACTTGTGACGGGCTTAGACCGTAGTTGCTACTTCAACACATTACTAGTACATCAAATAATAAATATTCTATGCTTTTTTTTTTTCTAAAAAAATGTAGGAAAACTAGACAGACTGTGTAGGCTCACATCAACAAACATTTCAAAATTTTCATATCGGATATAACAATGATAGCCGATGTTGTCTTTTAAAAAATAGACGGAATTTAAGTTTATTTCTCCAAGCCATCCTTACATCTTGTATAGTAACTAGCATCTAGTTGATTAAAAAGTACATATACAGTATAAAAGCCATTTTAAATGCATGTCAAAGAACCTTCATATTACACTGCTTTTATGCTCTTTGGCATAGCAGCAAAATTAACGGGTTTTTAATTATAAAATTATAGAAATGATTATGTGATAGAAAGTAACATTATGTACTTCAGGCATAATTGAAACCTTAATGCTCTTTAACAGTTTCACCTACTACTTAAATCTTTCCAATTACACCTATACCAGTGGGACATAATGCTAACAACAAATAGAACTGTCAGTCTGGCTTACAATGCAGAAATTTACTTACCTTAAAGCTATTGATATTCCCAGCAACAAGAAATTTGACAGTCTTACTAAAAAGGCAATTTTCTCCCACTTATCAGAACGAAATAGAGAAGAATATTTTTAAAAAGGAATGAAACAAAACTAATATATACTTCTAACGAAATCTTGCAAGATACTACATAAGGAACAAAAGTATTAAGGCGAGGAGACGTTGCATGCTTTATTAATGTGTTTTCGTCGGTGAACACATGGAGGAGCTAGTTGTCGTGGTCGTATAAGGGCAGCTTTTTATGCATGTGCTAATCGCGTACTTTACTTTCAATCTGACTGAGTAGCCAATTGAAATACGTGTTTATCTATTTCTGTTGGCTACTCATAAAAATAGCGAGCAAAGCACGCGGCAATAGTAAACAATTACCAGCCTGAAAGTCGTGTTGCCAGCTAGCCAGCCATATTGTTACCTGAAAGTCTCTCGAAGACACTTGACGGTCTGAGCCTTAAATGCCTAAAGGCCATAAATAAATATTCAAATTCGAAGGTACTAGAAAAGCTTGTTAGGTACATAATCCCAAATGCAGCGTTAACCAATCAGTGGACTGTTAAAATACATTTTTTTGTTGTTTTTTTAAATATTACCCAAGTCAAGTAGCAGCAACAGCAGAGTATATAACAGCATAGCGAAGTTAGATGGATCGGAATCAAGTGGCAAGCCCGGTCAAAGCAGCATAGAGTGTTGATTTTGACCTGTTCCGTTCTGTTATAATTCTGATCGTTATTTAAAACCTAGTGGAATGCTTTGGGATGAAAATTAAACCTTAATGGTGGTGAGATCATGCCATTAAGACAGATCGTGCTCTTGTAGAAAATGAAAGCAATCATGCAATCTAATGGAGTCTTTTTGTAAAGGTTATAATGGTCTTTCGGCTTAATTGCTACAATTTAAACGGAAGTATAATGTGAATTTCAAAGCATGAGTTATAAATTAATTTTGCGGCTTCAAACCCGAGTTCTACATATCTGCGTTGATGATCATCGAATAAATTTATTTATTTTATTGACAGAACACAATAGATACCAGAAACAGTGCCCAAAACAGATAAGAAAAATAACAAAAATATGAGGTTCTTACAACTTCTAAAACATTTCTGCTACTATTTTATATTAGTGGTATTTATATAAATTTCTATCTCAGATTTACTTACAGCGTTCCTTCTCCAATTTACTTAGAGGATTACTTATTGGTGACTTCCTCATTATGTTATCTCTAGTCTTATCCATATGAAAAAGATCGCCATTTGGACGCAATTGGGTCGGTTGGAACTCGAACCTTCAGGCATGAAAGTAATTTAGGGCAATCCATTTAGGGCATATCTTGCAGTATTCTTCTATGCTTAAGGTTCCTAAAATTGAAACTAACATTTAGTGAGGAGGTATTTTGTTTCTGGGGATAAACTCCTGTTCCCTTGTACGTTAAATATCTCAAGAATCTCGCTTGAATTCTCTCAATTTTTAGGAGATCGACTTTGCTATGTGGACTCCATACTAGGTTTGCGTATTTCAACTTGGAATAAAATAATATTGGAAGAATTATTTGCTTGAATTCATGACCAATTTTAATAATAAAGCCCGAGTTCCTACATGCACCATTTACTATGTTATTAATGTGAGAATTAAATGTTATCTTGGAGTTCTACAGAACACCTTCCCAGCCCTAGTTGGGAGGATGGCTCCATCAATTAAGTAGGAAAAATGAATCGGGTTCTTCCGTCTTGTGAAAGTCACAACTGAACATTTACAGTAAACTGAAGGGTGTGAGGCAAGAACATGGTAACCCACAATGTTACACTTTTAAGAAATTCGAAGTTTACTGCTGCACAAGTCATTTTCATTGGCTGAAAGCTGATTTTTCACGTAAGGCTATACATAAAGGCTTAAAATAATGGTAGCAAATCAAAATAACGAATTTCTATTTTTCATGCTGCTGTGTGGGTTACCATGTTTTATTATTTATACCATAATATTCGCTACCTGAGTCACTCAAGAATAAATCTTTTCACTGAACTCGCTGTAAGAAATGTTTAATTAACAAATAAATTCTTTTCCTTTTTAGTAGCAAGCTGGTATACTGCTCCTCGTTTTCCACCATCTTAATTGTTGAATATCATCTTATGAATCCCAAAATGTTACAATGAGGCTTACCATAAGTAAATATTGCGGCCATCTCTGGAGCACAATTTGAACTCGGACAACATTAAACGACATGCTTTCTATCGGGTGCTGAATAACTCAAAAAATAAACATTTGTGGGTTACCATGTTTTTGCCTCACACCCTTCAATTATATTCTTCCACCGCTCAGTAAAATTATTGATGTCACTCTGAAGTAGCTCACACTCTTCAGGTGAGTCAATGAATAAATAAATTTTAAGATCATCCACGAAGAGCAGTTTATTGGAGTTCTTAATATAATCTGGGAGATTATTTAAATGTACAATAAATTATGAGAAATGAGAAAAAAAAGTATGTTTGGAGCAACAGGAAAGCAAAGTAAGCTTGCCAGAAGTACACTCTTTTACTGATCTACTACTGGCAAAAAAAACGCCTATGTGTATTTCTTTAAGAACATGGTGTGAAGTATCTGTTTGAGGTAAAACGTTTTATTTTCATGGGTTCTAGCAAAGCTTTGATATAAAAATTCTAAACAATAAAAAACTGTTAACAATTGCATCTTCTACGAACTTTAGTAAATGTAGTAATATTGGAGCTTGTAGTGCTTAATTCTTTTAAAAGTTTTTCTTGTATTTTTTGAGTGAGGATAAGCCAGAAGCCAAAATTAAACCATAATACGTAGCAATTGCGCTTTTCCAAATAGTTTGGTTTTTATGCGTAGTCGCATTAACTTCACAAGTATTCCTAAATAATTCAGTATCTTAATATACATATGTTAATATTATGTTTTGACACTAATACTATGTCTTAATATATTATATCTTTCTCCATTCAGCTTTGGTGGCTATTCATTCCATTCCTAATAACTGTGAGGTGTAGGACCTAAAGATGATGATTACGAGAGACTTCCTTTGTCTCGAATGCTTAGAACGTCAAACGCAGATAAGGTAAGTAAGTATATTTTATTTCTGTGTCGTATGCAGACATGGCCCAAATAAATCGGATACCTGATAACCTGATGGCACCTTACCCTATATCTGTCTTAGAAAAGTCTAAGAATTCAGATGATGAATATCTGGATAACGAATGAAATCTAAATGACGGATAATATCTGGATGACGTATATCCGGCTGAAGAAGATCCAGATTTAATTTGCTATCCGAATTGAATTTATCATTTGAATGTTCGTCATCCGATCCTTTATCTTATCCTAAATCCGGATTAATAACCACCTGGTATCCGGAAAAATCTTTATTGTAAATTGACTTAATTCACTGCATTGGATTTTAAACTCATTGCATTCATATCATCGTGACGGGCTGAGGTTCGTAGTTACCAAAATGACCCATATAAAACAATGTTTTACGTACCTACAGCATGTACCTAGGTACATTTCAGTTGTAGTGTCTAGTACTTGTAATTAGGTACTTTTTAGACACTTCAATTAATAGTCGAACGAGAATTGCTCAACGATAGTTTTATTACTAGACTGGAAAAAAAATATCTTGAAGGAATCTTGGAACTGTCTTTTCCACTTTAGTGACGAAATAAACTAGTAAGGTGGGAGGACTGTCTGAATATTTTCAAGCATTATCAGTAATATATTAAGATAACATCACATCAAATAAAAAGTCTCTGGATTTTTGGAAGTTCAGTATTTAACCAAACAATTTAGGAATTTAATTCGCGCAAGAAGAATGTGCGATGATATTTATAATGGTAAAAAAATGTAATGTGTTGAAACGTGTTCATAATCCCCCATGAATGGGATGAAACTGACTAAAAGTGGGGTGACTTTAGACAAATACATATACACTAAAATAGGAGTTTAAAAACATGGTAAATACGTATATTTCTAAAGACAAGGTGCAAAAAAGACTACCTTACAAAGTATTAGGCTACATATATATGTCGTGACATTTTAGGTAAAGACGCTCTTAAATTGTGAACTGCTTTTACAATAGCTCTACTGTCTCACAGACTGTAAGAGTCTAAGTAAATTCTTTTAAACCTGCAACCCTCGTGTATATGTATTCGTCACAGGAACCCTCACGTGGGGTAAGTGTGACCCCAATGTAATTTCTGTACCATCTCATGGGAATAAAAATCTCAATATCAACAGACATTAATGTGTTATTGTTTATTTATTGGTTTACAAATTATGAAGCTGAAATGTAGTCATACACAACTTTTTCTTGAATGTTTTGTTTTAAAATTTTATGTTTTCGTAAATACAGTAGTCTGCTTCCAAGGAAGTAGTAATTCCAATCTTCATACATCACATTCACATGTTCTTTGCACAATAGTAAATTGTAGTTCGTGTACTGGACGATTTCCTCCAATAATTCATCAGCAAAAAAGACAAATCCAAGTTATAATATTTCTAGGCGTCATAATATTTCTCCGTGAGCGCACTACTGGTGATGCATGCAAGGAGGAACGATATTTCTTGCCCTAACATGAAACTTACCGCAATATTTCTCCACCTTGACGATAAAGAAATTTGTTTCATTGTTGTAATTTTCAGGGTTTTCTTCATCTGTATTCTTTCCAGTATTACTATCAGTGTGAACTTTCAAAGGATCTTCTGTTTCTAAGCTACTGCTACATCTGTTACCTCAGAAACAGTTTGACTAAGTTATGAATGCGAATTTGTTAGGAAGGAACTTCCAACAATCAAACACAAGTAACTATTGTAATGATAACTATTATTATGACCTACACAAACAGCAATTAAAGCACAAAAGAATAATATAAAATGTTCCAAAAGAGGGTAGCTCAAACCCTCACGTGGGGTTAGTATGACCCCAAGAGAAAATAGTTTCGCTGTCTTTAGTACATATGCTATCGAAAGCAACGTAACATAACATTGAAGAACTGTATATGTTAGGAAGCTACGGTGAGCGGCGTTAAACTAGTATGTTACTATGTTGCAAACAAAATTAACTACCTGGGGTCACATTTACCCCACACGAAGGTTGCAGGGTTAAAAACCATGTGTGTCGATAACTTACATTACATATGCTGTTGATTGACGCTCCATTAGGAAAATAATCTATGATTTGTGCTTACAGTTGTAAGGTGTAATAAAAACGAAAGCAAATAACAACAGAATAGCATCATCTTATAGTCTGCATCATTTGAGAAAAGTTGTAGCTATTTGAAAAAAAAAGTTGAAATGAAATAGCCACCAGTATCTTAAATGGTGTGTTCTCTACTAATTTAAAGTTGTACTACAAAATATTAAATACCTTCTCGTTATTACAGCTATTAACTTTCATGGTAATATGGAGTTCCATATTTGTGCTTTGAAGCTTCTACATGTGAATTGAATATTGCTTCCTGTGCCAACATATTATATGAAACTCTATGAGGGCCGCGGTGGCTCAATGGTAGAGCGCTCACCTCTGGTACTCGGAGTCGTTGGTTCGATCCCTGCTCGTGCCATGTTAGGTTTTGTGGTGGACAAACACCATGTGCGTGGGTTTTCTCGGGGTTCTTCCGTTTTCTCTCACTTTCTTAATTCCACCAATCATCATCCATAAACCAAACTTGCCTAAAGACCTTAGAAATTAAATTCAAAAATGAAACTGTATGTGACAAACTGACGATACAGTGCTGATGCATGTACTTGTATAGATTTTTGAAACATTATATTTTACACAGGTACAATTACTATATCCAACATAGTTCCTGTAATAAAAAGCCAATCACAAATTATTGACATGGGTGTCCATGACAACCCAATAGGCTAACTACATACACGTCATTAACAGATCAAATCGCGGATATACAGTCTATAAAATCGTCTCGTTCGATACTGAGTTGTACGGAAACCGTGTGCAAAAGCTTCATAAACCGCATAACATTCTGTGTTAAATTTACACTTTCACATATAAAAGTACTAGTAACTTTTAAACGAATAAAGTCATCAACATGAATCTTTCCGTGCTTGTAGAACATATATTGAAGAATGCATATTAACAGTTATGATCGTGTACATAAATTTTATATGTTTATGTATAGGTTTTCCTGAAGCTAGGTATACATGTTGAGCTATGTCTATACATGTCAGCACACACAAATCGGCATGCACTGGTACAAACGCGTTTCACTATACTCGTCCAGTATTACCTAACGTTATGTGCAATATCTTCACTTTTACCAGACATAACCAGCGATTATTTTAGCAATGATTTTAGCTTGCTGATAGTTTTCTTCTTATCTATCCTTCCAGTGAGCTTCAAGTTGTAGTATGTAGCCAAATTTTCACATACAAGCGAACCCTGCTCTACCTAGTTCTATAGACTAAATAATAAGACAGACTTCTCGCCTACCTATTTTAGTCTGCGCTAAGGAGTCTTCAAAATCACATGCTCTTAAGCAAAAACCCATTTAATTTTAGTGCAGACGAAAATAGCTAAGTGGTATAGGTCTATATTATTATTTAGTCTATGCTGTTTCTTTCAGCACTTACTCATACACACAAATGAAAAACGTTAGTGTGTTTAGAGTCGGCGACCGTTCAGAGTCCCCCACCTCACTGCATTAGGTTATCATTATTTAAACGATGGTAACTATGAGCCAGCGGAAATTCTTATGTATCTTATAAAGCAATTGTATCTTCATGTCGAGTACACAGATTCTACATATGAACAGAAGATGTACAATCAAAGAGCCAATGATAACACAAATAAATCAAGATAAATTATATTGTTGGAGTATATTTGCAACCTAAAATACGTTCCAAGATCAACGATTCATACGAGCATTTTTATTTAACAATTCAAATCATTATTGCTTTTTTCTAAACATTAAGATTTGTTTCCTTTAGTTATACATTTCATAACTATTTCTCTCATAGCTTATATAATATTTACGAAAACATATTGCACATACAGGGTGCAGAAAACTATGGATGAAAATTGAGGGGTAAAAAGAGTGGTTAAACGCAAGTATTTTCAACATAGGAACCGTGGGTCTCCGAAGCCTCGTTAACGCCAAAGACGCCGACGATCTGGAGCGGACAGCATTCTCCTGTAGTACATTGATGCTCACGTGACAGGTAAGCTACCGAGTTAGGGAGGTTCAGGTGGATGTGTTTGCAACTGTAATTCTTCGCAACCGTTAAGTGCTTTGTGAATTAAAGTATTGTGTGAAGTAAGGTGTTTTGAATGGAAGTGTGGTGCCATCGAATTGACATCCGTTACTAACTGATGTTTGGTGCATTTTGGTGAATAACAAGGTGAAAACAATACATGATCGAGTGGATTACATGTTCGCTGAGTTAGCTGATACGCATTTGGCGTACGGTGCTGTATCATTAAGCAATGCAGAGAAAGCTCGCAGAATTTACCATGAACGGTACCTATGAAGACCATTACCATCAGTCAAGATACTCACATCCATTGATCAACGGCTACGGGACACCGGGTGAGTACTACACAACATGCGGAACACTGGGCGACCAAGACATGTTAGGACGTCAGAATTTGACTAATAGGTGCTGGATACGTTTGAGAATAACCCGTCAACTAGTACCAGACATGTGGGTAACGAGATAGGAGTTGATCGCCGACACATGTGGAATTTTACATGAAAACAACCTTCATCCGTACCATAAACAAAAGGTACAGGCGTTGGGGCCAGGCGATTATTCACCTCGTCGTGGTTTTTATGAGTGGTTTCTGCAAAGGCAAGCTGAAAATAACGCTTTCCCAGAGTTTTTCATGACAATAGCGAAGCTACATTGAATCGAGAATGAATTGTTAACACTCACAACACTCATGTCTGGGCGTTTCAGGAACGTTCCCCAGTAAAAATTAAGGGTCGACATTGTAAACAACTTTCTAATAGCACCGTACATTCTTCCGCAAAAGCTAAACGGCAATACTTATTTAATTTTCCTCTACGAATTGCTACCGTAGTTGTTGGGGGATGCATCCCTTGTAGTGCAACGTTAAATGTGTTCCAACATGACGGTGCTCCGCCTCATTTTACCATGGCTGTGCGTCAACACCTAACAACTGTGCTTGGGGAGGCAAAGGCGGTCTTGTAAATTTGCCTCCTAGATCTTCCTGTTTAACGCTCCCGGACATTTTCTTTTGCGTTGCCTTGAAAAACCTTGTTTACCAAACCCCAGTTGAATCTGAGCAAGATTTGGTAGCCCTTATTTTAGAAGCTTCTCACACACTACTGGAAATGAAAGACATTTTTGCAAGAGTGCGTCAATCGTGCGTGCGTCGTTGCGAGCTGTGTCTATAAGTTGGATGCCTAACCTTTGAGCATTTAATGCCGGAAATACCTTTATCGGCAGGCAATGGCGAGAATGTAAGTACTGCCATGAATATGAAAGTTAAAATATAAGGTTCGTTTCCACTTTTAGAATAATTTTTCAAGTTAAAATACATCTGTGCATTCATCTGCTCCTGTTCAAGTTTTTATTCACGGAAAGACAAATCTTTATCTCGAAGAATTAGACTAATAGGTTGAAATGAACGCAGTTTCGAGGTTTTCTAAGCTTTAACTCAGTTTTAAGTTCCAAATTCCATATAGTACCTAGATAAAGAGCCTGAGCGCTAAATTCCTCTTCCCTTTACCCGGGACAGTGCTTGCTGAGGAACACCATTCCTCCTATATGTGACAGGCTTAGCCCAGAGCTGCCTTCAGGTATATTAAATATTGCAAAGCATCTAATTCTCTATTTACCGCAAACGAATCACATTTTTAGTCCTTTTAATTAGTTTTCGAGTGCTATTGTTACGGATTTAGCACGCTTCTTCCTTCTCAATAGAAAGAAATGAGAAACAACTCAAAGATTTTGTCTGACTTTTAGATGAGTTGAACATTTCATGCATTCATTTTTTTTTTTTTTTATTTCCTTTTTCAAATGATTATATTCTAAATACTTTGTTTCCCCAAAACACATATATTTTGCACATTAAAAACATACTTAATTTATTATGTGTGTGTCTTACATAATGTATTCACTTTCTGGATTTTTATTTTTCATAAACTGAAGACCTATGAAAATTGAAATCCTTTTTATCATCATATGAAATTGAATTCTTTCTTTTAAAAATCAGGTATACTAAATATCGTTGGAAGTACTGTATAATTTTTCAGACATCTTAATGAAAGATATACAAATTAACATTTGACAAGTCTGAGTTTTTGTGCCAATGTAGAATATGAAGTTCACTTACAATTGGTATTTGTTGTTTATTCATATGGTTTCAAACGGCAAAATATATATTTTGATGTCCGAGGCTCCCTCACCTGCTCTTCTGATGACCCACTTCCAAATTATTATAGTACCCTCTCCTCAGTTCTCACCGACCATGGATACCCAAATCACTTCATCTGTAAACAACTTGACCGTACCAGAAACTACCCTAACACCAACCGCTCTCTCCGCTAAGCTTCCTCTGCTCCCAATCTTCTAACTTAGTACCACTGCAGCTTTCAGATCCTCCAAAAGCTCCTGAAACTAGTGCACCCCGTAAACTGAAAGGATTTTCCCTTCGCACCCCAAAATAGTCTACTGCAGACCTCCGAATCTCAACATGGTTCTCACCAGAAATGGACACATTCCGCTTCCTCCCCACGAAACTTGCAAATGCAATTCTCCACTGCAAAACCTGTCCCAGTTCTTTTATCTCAGCCTGACCTTCGAACATCCTGTCACTTACAAGATGTTCGACACTCCGTCAGTTGTATAACTACCAACATCATTTACCTTCCTACTCTGTAGCCTATGTTCCGCCTTCTACGTTGGAGAAACCCAAACACATCTGATAATCCGAATTAACAACCATCGCTAGTCCTCCAAATCACAACCA
>JAGDQP010033659.1:0-20548 GCA_022664845.1 Lepisma saccharinum | reverse complement strand
AACGCCAGGCCACACACATCGATAGTGACTCGCCAGAAGCTCCGGGAGCTTGGTTGGGAGGTTCTTATACATCCACCTTATAGTCCGGACCTGGCACCGAGTGATTACCATCTGTTCCTGTCCATGGCGAACACGTTTGCTGGTGAAAAATTCGCTTCAAGAGAGGCTTGTGAAAATCGACTGTCTCAATTTTTTGCCAATAGGGACAAGGGCTTCTATGAGAGAGGCATCATGATATTACCTTCCAAATGGCAACACGTTATCGAAAAAAACGGCGCATATGTGACCTAAATCGGATCATTCTAACTATGGTAAGTCAAGCCTTCAATGTCATGCAAAAATAATGGATTACTTTTTACTACACCACATATATATACGTATCTCAATGCTGATAATGCCTGCAAAGTGATTCGACCGCGTACGGCTGCGTTGTCCGTTAGATGGCGTTAAATGTTTAGAGCAGGAAAAAAGACAGCCCGGGCAACCGCTGCGTCGGTTCCCGCAGTTTCGGTTCGAATAGGCAATTTTTTCTCAAATTATATACTTGAATATACGTGACAGTGTTGACAAAAACTGCAAATTCACTCTACCGTGCACAAATAGTTTTGCAGATATAGGTCTTCACAAACGTAAATGAGGGTTTTCCACAAATTGAGTATTATACGATAACTTGTCAAAAATTCCTGTTCGAACCGAAACACTTCCCTTGTGAGACAATATGTCCACAGTGAAGAAGGCTGCTTTAATCGACTATTTATTCTTATCTTTTCATTAGGAATTTTTGTACATTTTCGATCACCACTGCATCTAACGAATGATTTTTTTCTCTTGTAGTGTAACAAGATTCTTTTAAGATTGATACCAGAATAGTGTGTTAAAAAACAAACGTAAAAACAGTTAGTGGCCATCAACTTCTGGTTTGTGCCTATTTTATAAGAAATGAGAGAATAGAAACTAAAAATAGAAGTGTTAGAGAAATACAAATCAAACAATAATACAACCTATAATATCTCAAGAAGTACTTGAGCTTTATGTAATTAACGTGTTTGCTTAAAACCACGAATGCTAAATGTATTTATGGTAAGAAACAAATTGTACAAACGCTATCCTTATGAACGTTAAACTGAAATAAATCTAACAATCTGAAAAAGTAAATGTTCTAGGCCTTTTCTATGTTTATAGATCTTGGTTAAGATATTTCTTTAACAAGGATATGATGTGTGTAAGATTAAAGAATGCTGTTCTTGTTTTACCTACGGAAATATATGTTACGATGTAATATTGAACCCAAGAAAGCTATATAGATTTGACATATTTATGCTCTACCGACATTGTTATTTAGCAAGCCGTAACCAGGATACCGTAACATATATAAAATAGCTTCACCAGCTTTTGGGGCCTTTTTGGTGAAAGTATACAGTTGATTTCGCATTGAAATAGTAGTGATACATAAATATTCGAAGCAGAATGGATCATAATAATGATAAAGTTGTTAATGTACAAACTAGTGCTAATGGATTAGGTGCACAAAACGTTTCAAAGAGGAAACGAGGTCTGAAAAAGGGACAGCTTAAGGATATACTTGAGAATGAAGTAGATCAAACTAATCTAATCAGAATACCTGAGGAAGAAATGGATCAAATTGGTGCTACAAAATTAGATGAAGAAAGGATTGTATACCCAAATGAAGAAATCACTAAGCTTTAGCGCAGAATTTTATGCCGAATAAAGAAACTATGCCATTGGAAAAGGACATATTACCAGTAGTGGATGAAGGAATCGAAAGCGTGTCTAAGGTTAATTCTACTAGTGTGATATCACTTCGTAGTTTGGGTAGCGTACATAATGCGAATGATATCCATGAAAACCTAAACGTCTGTGAAGAAGAAGTGCTCTGGTAGTAATAGGATTGTGAAAGGTAGTTAAATATGTTGAAAATTTGAACCCAAGAAAGCGATATATATATATATATATATATATATATATATATTATACCCTACCGACATTGTTAATTATCTAGCCGTAACACTGTTCTAAAAAGACTTAAAAACTTCTTTCAATCTTCAATTTCCGATGATCGACACGCCTTGTTGATGATTTGGGTGTGGAAAGGAAAAAGGTTCCGTAAATTTCTGTTGACGATATTGTTAATGATTGCTAAAATGAAATCAAGACTTTCCTTTTCATACATTAGAGGTTTTCATGTGCTGTAAATAACACTTCCCAAAATTGTTGACACTTAAAATGTCCTTATTTTTCATGTTGGATATTAAGTGTTACTTGTTTTTAGCTGTATCATATTAACAGTGAAGTGATGCATGTGAATTGCGTATATGCAGAGTATGGAGTAAAAACTACGCTTGGAAATAGGTGGAAAGCGCCAAGCGATATATCATATAAGCTTTTCCCTACATGATATTCCCCCAAGCAAAAACTGAAAAGACGCCACTGTCTCTTATGTAAGCGTCTCACCTTCGGAATGCAATCACGTAGTTCGGTTGAACACTAAAAGATTGCATCACAACACTAATAAACCTTAAGGGAAATCAATGAAATTTTAAAAATAAAAGTATCTATTTCAGTGAAGTGCGTAAAATGTCTAAAATATGTATAATGAAAAAATCTAATCTGACTTTACTAACGTATGTCAGTGAATCAGTAAAATGCCTACCGATCTGAATCACGCAAAAGGGAGATTTGTAAGCAGAAAGAGAGAAAATATATATTTTTTTAAAATATTGAAAGGAACTCGACTAGAAACTGCCGCACTATTTACTAATTTAAGTATGCCACAACAAACGAATGCTTGGTCAATAATTTTAACAGTGGAACTCATTTTCTCCAAATTATTTCCGGACGACAACGAGGATGAGGATAACGAAGAAAATATACGGATCAGACAAGTAACAGGGCATCCCCCAAATGTCGACGAGGATCAAGAATTGCCATTAATAACAAATGAAGAAGTGACGGCTGCAATCAAGACCCTCGAATCCAACAAAGCAGCGGGACCAGACGGGATTAAGAACGAAATATACAAATCTTTATCAGATTTTTGGACCATATTTAACCAAATTATACAATGAATGCCTGAGTCAGGGAAGATTCCCAAAAGTATGGAAAAAAGCGAATCTCATCATACTGTTAAAAGGAAAAGACAAACCGAAAACGAGCCCGAAGTCGTACAGGCCTATATGCCTGCTAAATGTGATAAGTAAGATCTTCGAGAAAGTGAGAAGAATTAACGACAGAAGGAACAATCTCCAACATTGTAGATTACAGTACGGTTTCCGTCAAGGCAAGTCGACCGAGGACGCAGTGAATGACATAAGCGGAACAATTAATACACTTAAACAAGAGAACTGCAAATACGTAATGGGAATCTTCTTTGACATTACAGGCGCTTTCGATAACGTATGGTGGCCATCAGTGTTAATGGAGTTGAAAAATATTGGGGTCCATCCCCGCTGTTTGGAAAAGTCTAAAACTACTTTCAGGACAGAACAATACATATGGCGTCGTGAGGAAAACCAACAAAAGGATGCCCGCAGGGATCCGTGCTCGGACCAATAATATGAAACATGATATTTCAGCCATGTCTGGAACTGCTGGACGGATTGGAACAGGTGGAAAGGGTTGTGGGATACGCGGACGATCTGCCGGTCGTAATAAAAAGAAATAGAGGAACGAACTACAAGATAAAGCTAACCAAATTATAGGAAGAATGACATCATGGTGCTAGAACAACAAACTCACAATACCGGCGGAAAAGACCAAGTATGTCTTGTTTAAAGGCACCTTAAATTTTAAAAGGGGACCACTAATAAAAATTAATGAAAAATCAATTAAAAGAGAAAAAGAATTTAAATATCTTGGCGTCATTCTAGATGAAAAGCTAAATTTTAGAACGAACGTAACCGCAGCAAAGAACAAGGCCATCAAAATATCGCATAAAATAGTTAACATTGCAACCAATGATTACAGGATACCTCTGAAAGTAATAAAAATGTACCATGATGTCATAATCCGGTCTGTAGTCGGATACGCCGCCAGTGCCTGGTGCCACCGGATGGACGACGTAAGACAACGGCAGATTATAGATCTCAACGACAAATATTGCTCTGTCTTACTGGAGTCTACAGAACCACTCCGGTGGAGGCACTCCAGGTGGTGACCGCGACCATACTCATGCACCTCCAAGTTAGAAGAAGGGGATCCGCGTACTGGCTCAAGAAAGGAAACGAAGATCATAGACATTCTTCACCAAACATCAGGAAGTAGAAAAGAAATCCAAGGAATAATGACCGGTGCGTGGCAAACATTCTGGGAGGAATCATGGAAGGCAAGAAGACTTTTCAGCATTTTCCCGGACATGGCTGAGAGGTCAGAAATGCAGCTGGAGATAGAAGGAGGGTTGCCCATTTCGTCACCGGTCATGGCCCTTATAGACAGAGACTGAAAGACCTAAACTTAGTTGAGGACAATATGTGCAGCGCCTGTGGGGTGGTTGCGTCCCCAGATCACGTTGTCCTTAGATGCCAAGAGACAGAAGAGCTAGTGAGAGAACAAAGAGCCCTCCTGGGGGAGAAACCTGTCACAGAGGTTCTGAGGACTCCAGAACTGGTGGCGGTCCTCCGGGAGACGGCGGATAAAGTGTCATTATTCTACAAGAGAAGGTCCTTGGCCCGGAGGTGCGGTGCGATGTAGGGAGATCCCAACAGTATGAAAGTGTACAGAGTCATTACCGGGTCTCCCGCGTGTACTAACAAACAAATATTCCAACAAATAAACGAACAAAAACAAAGAAATATCACTAAAAGTGCAGAAATTATGATTAGTCTATCTAATATAACGGTACAAATTAAAAACAAAACGACGAAATCTATATAAACAAGATATTTGTGTGATATTGCTGGAACTCCAGCAATACGGAGTGCCTTACCGGAATACCGGTGAGAGACACTCATATACAGTGAAAGTGCACGTGAGTGGTGGAGGGAACCGGGATGAGTGTTATTATTACTTAGTGGAAATCAATGTAAGTCGATAAACTGACTGAAGGCTGCGGAAACCGCAACCAACGGTTGAATGATATATACTACCCATGAGTGATGGATGAGTGTGGTATAGCGACTACTAACGAATGAAGAGGAAAAAGTGTTGCAGAACCAGTGAGTGATGCAGGACTAACCATGAAGATCAGCTTCTCCTCTTATCTAGAGGAACACACCAAGAGATCGAGCAAGAAGGCTGGACGGCCATCCCTGTGACGAGAGAACTGTAATCCAGAAAGAAGAACCCAACTCCAAGGAAGCAGCTATTAACCTTTCTTAATCTCGTTCCATGGAGATGCTGAAAAGAAGAAGCCCTGCTCAAGCTGTGTGTTGTGTTGTCCTGTACTTGCCCTGTGTCGTCTTACGTGTATTGTGTTTTTTCTATAAAATAAAGCATATAATAGTAGGTAGGGATCCCCCATGCAAATGTTCTAACAACTAGGAACATAGAACAGCAGAACATTCTGCACGCCTGGTCAAAAGTCCGTCCCGCAACACCAACTGTCTTGAACAGGTGGAATTCAGATCCTTGGAATGCCGGAACTCCGGCAATCAAACAGTCTCTAAGGACAAGCCTGCCCTAAGCTGAGAAGTACTAAGACGTACGCGCTGCACGACCCAGAAAGTGCACGACTTAACTTGTGCAAAGCATGCAAAGAGGCAGGGGTTGTAAGGCGGGCCCCAAATAAATATCCAGGACCGCTAGTAGGAGAGAGCAAAGAGGGCTGGGGGTACCAAATGAAGATAAGGAGACTGGTTTTCGTCCTATATGCTGTTACTGTCTATACCCTGGTATTGTTCTTATGAAAATAAAATGGCCTTTTTCAAGGTACCATCAATTGGAGTCGCCGTACCTCAGACTATGAATCAGGCGGTTAGGGTTCAATTTCCGGACAGGACGCTGGAGACTTTTCTACTGTGCTCCCATGCCTGGTGCTATGCGATGCACTCAGCCTCCTATCAAACAGTACCAGAGCGTCCTTGGTATTCCTGGGCACCTTGGGAGGTAAAGACGGACGAGTGTGGGACTGACCACCCCAAGTCGTGCCGTAGGTCTAGAATAAATGAAGCGCTACCTCCACACACCCCATGTGTCACTCAAAGTAAGTGCCTATTGAAAAGGGGATACTTTTACACTTCATTACCATCCCATCATTTACCTGATGCGACAGAGAAACCAGGAGAAATTTCAGGAAGGGCTCCGCTGGGCGAGAACCAACGTCTAAGCTATGGCTTCTTTGTAATTGTATATCTTCGGCAAAAAATGTCTAAGCTAAGAAAAGAAACGAAAGAAAAATTTTATTCTACGAAAAAATAAGAATAAATCTGTAAACAGTATTGTTTCCCAAATGAAACCTATATTTTTCAGGTTCATTCAATCAACGTCCCTCTATATTCCTTCAGCAAAAAGATTGATTCTGGTTCACATCATTTATCCTTTTTTTCCCTTCCGAACAAAACAAAACCTATTTCGCTATGGTATTTGAAATGCACAAATTGCCAATTGGTGGTTGGCGTTTGGCATGCTACCGTCTTTGTGAAGATACGCACATGTTGTAGAACCCTTGAAAATGGCCATCACATGTAACTGAAAAGAATGAGATTGAGGATCTGAAAAAAAAAGACATTCAGCCTATCTTCACAAGAAACAAACTAAATTTATAGAAGGTGTAAACACTGTGAAGGAACAGGACGGTAATAAATATTTCGAGACGACCCTCCCTCGACGATTTTCCTCGCAAGAGAGGAGGGTTGTTGGGGAGGGGAAAGGGTCTTTTAAATGACAGGGGAAAAGAATGCTATGACAAGAACTTTACTCTTCTTCTCAAGCCTAAGTAGTTTGCCAAACTTCAGAAGAGGGTACCATGAATGACGAATTAAAGCGCCTCCATTGACTGAATTTCAAACTATCATCTCCATAAAAGCGTTTCCTGCTTTGTGGCCGTTAGGACTATAGACGTTCGATATCCGGCAAACTTGGTAATCCAGCATGGCCGCGATACCGACCATGCCGTATAAAAGAGCGTCTACTGTATATTGTCTCCATCTTTTGTAAGGTTAGTATTGCAAAAATCTTTATATTTTTAAAAATATAATAAATAAATGGTGTAAGAAAAGACCCATAATATAGAGTATAGATAGTTTGGCTTCTTGACGTATGCTTTACAGTCTTTATTGTATCAATATAGCAGAGGCTGATATAAATGGGAGAGTGTCAACAGAAAAAGACCGATAAGGGAGAAAGTTTGGGATGAAAATTCGCAGAAGAAAATAAATGTCTGTATTCATCCGTCCCGAATCAATCTCCAACACTCTATATTATTGTTGAAAAACAACAGAAAATAGTTTGTCATCGATAACTACTTATATGACAGACCTATCCATATTTTTAAACTACAATATAACATGTTAAATAAAATTTACAGAATGAAATTGTCACAAGACTTCTTCCTGTATGGAACAACATCAACAAAAGCATTAAATTAATATTATCGACATTCGTGAAAATAAAGCTTATAGTCTCGAGGAATAAATCTCGGTCTCATCTCGATTCCTGGACATTAGTCTCGGTTCCATGCCTAACAAAAACAAATAGTCTTTTTATACAAAAATATAAAAATTGTCAAAACAAATACGATTCCATTAGAATATTTTATTTATTGATATTCCAGAAACGTTTATTCATTTTACATCAAAATTTGCAAGACTACAAAACAACAAAGCAATCACAATAAAACAAAAAAGTAAAAACACACTCATTAGCTTAATAACGTAGTAGAAAACACAAAATGGATAAAAACGAGATCTATATTTCACCAACTTTATATTTTATCTCGAAATTTACTCCTCAATATAAAATATATTTGTGCGGTGGTAGAAGATTTACTGGGATGATTGGCTAAAGAGCACAGAGCGTTTTCCCATGGCTAATCTTGGGGCTTATCGTATAAATTGTGCAATACAATGAGTTAGTTCAAAGATAACAAATAGTGTTTTCTCAGCAGAGTAATTATTCTCTTGAATGTTTACATTATTTCACTATTACAAAGACATTCTATATACAAATTATACATTTACATATAAAAACACTTTATATCTCTTAATATACTTACAAATAGTGAACATTGATTACAGATCTACATAAAACACACAACGTCTAATATTCTGGGGCATCAAAAATTATCTGAAGACAAAAGACTACAGTAAGGCAATCTTATAAACATTTCAGATACAAAATCCAACCAAGGACAATATTAATCTCAATTTTATTAAATAACTAAATAATAAATATTTCAAGAATACTAGGTACATATATAGTAACTTGGATCGACAGAATTACCGAAATTTTAAAACATACAGGTATATTATCTTACAACGAGTAAGGGAGAAAAATATTTCCCTTCTAAATTAATTTTTCAACTGGTTACACCGACTGGCCTTAAAATATTATACAGTATTATATTGTCTAAGCTTGGGTTATGATTAATATCGTTTAATTGCGCTGTGTGCTTATGTTTAGATTTCAGTCCAATTTTCGTTCTTATGTAAGTTTTATTAGGTTTCGAGGCAAAACCCTTACGTTCTTTCATGATTATTCGTCTTCACGTGAGGAGCGTTACATTGTCGGAACTTGCTTCTTCGTGTCAAGGGATCGATCTCAGCTACCGACCATCCTGAGGCTTTCCCAGGGCCTTTCCTGTTACCAGGGAAATGCTGCAATAGTACCTACAAATTAAGCCCTGGCCGTCTACCTTCCACAATGCTCTTCCCCACCCTTATCCGGCCTGAACCTCAGATGCCTAAAAGCCTTAAAATCAATTCACTTCCTACCTTGTGCAATGACACAGGAAGTTGACAATGCGATTACGACTGCGAGTGTGGATGGTTCCAGTTGGAGTGTTTGCAAGGATAAGGTAGAGACAGTTCAATGGGGAAAAGAAATTGTAAGGCCTGTTGGATATGAGAATGATTGTGTCACTTCTTGGTTTCAATTTTTATATCTATGGTGGTGGTCATGGTAATAACAAGGGAAAGTAGATAACTTCAGATCTATCGTACAATCGAATTATTAATTAGTATCAAACAGATAAATGCATTTTGTTAATAAACTTAATGTACTTTTCGAATTATGGATAGGTAAGTACAATGCACTGTGTACGGAAAGTCAAAAGTCACAGTGGAGCTTTGTACTTCACAAACTATCAAGGAAATGAGGCACTGTAGTACAGAAATGTAGAATGGTGGTGGTGGTGTCGCCATCTTGAAATCCGTCATATTGGACGGAAGTCATTTTATTCAAATGGCAACAGGGTCACGTGAGACATCAAACACTCGGGATACTTCCAGAAAGTCATTGCCGGTGTCAGATTTGACCTACCTGTTACGGTGTCGGAGTTATCTTCATTGAAAGTTTGCCGCTTGTTTTATTAATAAACCCCACTAGAACTTAAATACATGTTTTGTACCTAGATACTACAGAACACTTGTGATCCTACAGTATGATTTAGATTTCTGACTCACAGATTGTCACGTTATAGATATTGCTTATGGGTCATTCCATGTAAAATCATCACGCTCTTTAACAAAATTCTACCTCACTTTCTCCGATTTCTATTACTTTTGGTTTATTGTTAGTAACCGTTGAGAATATTAAAAAATATTTTTTTCAGAATCTTTGATTAACTGGTTTTCGTTATAGAAGTTCAAAAATTTCCAAGAAGTCCCATTTTTTGTTACAAAAGTTCTTATTACTCTGCAATGATTGGTGCTAGAGAGTTCGGAGGGGGCTCATTTTAAAGCTCTTGTAATACGCTTTCATTTGATATGATACGCAACAGGCTGGCACAAAATTTTGTATCTCCAAAACTTTAAAAATATATTTTCTCAAAATCGGACATCTCGATCCCCCCCCCCCCTAAAAATTCTTAAATGTTGGTCATACCTCCCTACACCTTCCACGAAAATTGTAACTTGGGACGATAATGGGATCGTGAGATATAAAATATTTCTGTTACATTTCTGGGGAAGAAAAGGCATTGGCGGTCCACATTAAGATAAAAAAAAAACCTTTTGTAAACTTTGTTTCTGAGGTCATTTTAGTCATTAATGACTTTGGCCCGTCCCCAGTGCTATCCCCAAATATCCGTGCCCCAGTCAGGATTCGAATCCGGAACCATGGAGTTGCTAGCCTGACGCCTCAAACCGAACGACTACCAAGGTTGGCTCCGTATGAAGAATTTAAATTTATGACCTTTGGCGTTAGGCTCAGGCTGGGATCGGGAGGGGAAAGGATGCAGTAAGAAGTCTGCTAAAGCTAAAGTTTAATGTACCAACCAGATATTTGCCAGGTGAGACTGACGAGAAACAACAGGTTAACATTAAGAGTATTATTGGAACCGGGACCAGAATTGGTACCTTGGTATTTGAAACTGAGAATTTGGATCCGATACTTGAAACCGGGTGCCCGGACCTGAATCCTGAAACCAGGTAGTACCGCAAAAAGATAATGCCGGAGAACGGCGTGAATCACGGTTCCAGGCCACAAGTTCACGATCCCAACTACTGGTACTAGGATAACAAAAACCAAACAGACGAAGAGCTGCAGGTAGATGAGTAAATGATGAGGCTGAATGTCTTTCCAGTCTTCATTTCACTATTCTAATAACTAATGGATTTATTCCAAAGTCAAGTGAGGTTCCCCCCTCTGTGTGTGTGTGTGTTTAAGAAAGGATATGTATAATAAAATGCATGAAATGGATAATGTAATAGCATTTTATTGTCAAAAATAACTATTGACAGTGTAATAGTAAGGTAAAGTGGAATTGTTAAACTCCTTCGTTAAAAAAAAAAAAATAGCGAATGTGGTTTCTACTGTAAGTTTGTGATAAGCAGGAGTGCGTTTATTTCTCTCTCTTGAAAAAAAGTAAATCAATCCTTTTTAAATTTAATTTTAAAACCTGGTTTTTGGTGTACGGTTTGTATACCGGTCAGGAATTCCACCAGGATCTTTTGTTTGTGGAGTGTAAAATCGAAACTGAGAGGATGTAAGCAAAGTTTTGTTCAGTTTTATCGATTTTCGACCTAAAAAGCAAGTTGGCGGTGCTCTCTGGAATTTGGGGAAGACACTTCTACACGAGGCATCTGGAAAACTCACTGATACCGGTAGAATTAAGTAAATAAATTAGTAAAAACAAAACAAATAAGGAAAAATTAATCAAACAGTAAATATTATATTATAATAGCAATTATAATAATAAACGTAAGGTGGGAATGGGACTTTCAGAGCCCAGTATTCAGACCCTGTCTCGACCCGATTCTACATTCACACGTTTGGGCTCGATCCGATCCCGACGAAAAATCAGACCGGGCAGGCCGGAGAAGTGGATTATTATAGAAAAAAGATCAAACTAAACTAAACGCAAAATTCACATTCTTACCAATGAAAATAAATTATTTATTACAACTCGTTCCAAATTGGGTTAACCCAGAGATAGCCTACAGGTTGGCGCGCTTGCTTTCTGTGTGTGTGGCCACGGGTTCAAGTCCCACCCAGGTCCATTGAACGGAGTGGCTCATAGCCCATTTTACCAATAACTATGGGTTCCGTCCTTAGAAGCTCACAAGCTCGTTTAGAACGTTAATATCGGGTCATATCGCCGTCACACGTGTAACGATACATCATGTAAGGGTGTGTAAACAGATGGTTTATGAAACTTTAGATGTTCAAAACCTAGTTTTCTATTTCTCTTAAACTTCAGTTTCTGTTCAAACGACACTAACATGTTCTTAGATTCTGAAAAAAAAAAGAATATCAACATTAGAATACACACAGAGAACTTAAAACAAAAATATCAAATACCGAAGTATGAAAAAATAACACTTCTCCCCTATACAACACCGCCCTGAGCCAACATTTTCCAAAGGCCATTAATAAATTCAAAATTATATCTGTAACAATAAAGTTAGACGATTTTGGTCGGGTGAAAATGATTCAGAAGTCTTACAATTATATAGTACTTTGTTAATGACAAAAAAACTTACCACCCCCACTAGGTAAACCGAATAAAAGTTCCGAAATGTTGAAACTTCAACATATATATATATATTAAAAAGTCAAACGGTGCGACCTCAACCCTGATCTAGTGGCTAAAGTCGTGGACTTGGGATTGGTGATTGGAAGGTTCGTGGGTTAGCTCCACTGCCTGTCATCTTGACGGAAGTTTGCCAAGCTTCCTGTTATTCTCATGATGTTCTAAGAACGGAACCAACTGTTAAACTTGGGCTTATAAATACTTGTGTTCCCATTGAATACGAGACCCCTTAGTTAGAAAGTAAGAAACGTTACCACTCATCCACCGGAGACAATGAATAAGGAGAACTACAGGGATTGTTCCTTCCGTGTTTAAATTTAGCATGAGACACGGCTGCGTGTAACAGCTGCCTGTTACATATGCTTTACATGTGACACGTGAGTTTTGAATTATTCCCAATATCTAAAGACGATAAATAATTCAAAATTTAAATGTTATTTTTTTTATATATTATTAATTAACCTTGTGATTAAAATCATGTAAGCGTCTCAACTAAAGCAACTAAACAGGAACTGAATTCAATTTTATTTCCGGCCTTTAAGCATCTAAGGCCAGGATAGGGGAGGCAAAAGGATTCGAGGTGTCGGCCAGGGCCTATGTTGAAGGTGCCATTTCGGCATTTACCTGGTGTGACTGACGAAAAACACTGGGAAAAACTCGGCCAGGATGGTCGGTCGCTGAATTGAACCCATGACCTCCCGAATGCTACGCCAACAGTCTACCACTGAGCTACGGTGGCTCGGTTCAACTAAATAGGAACTGATGTAATATTTTTCTTCAGCGACTAAGATTCATCATGCTATATATATTTAGTGACTATAAAGCTGGCAGGCCTTTTCATTTGATTAGCTTTCCCCGTGTCACAAGTCCACGCTAGCGCGTCAATGAAAGTTGATAGAAACTAATTTCGTATTTGAGTATAATGAACTTAAGTTATGGGTCTCCTTCTAATATCGTCTCTTGGTTAGCTTTCTCCATTTTAGGAATTCAAGCAAGCACCACAATGAAAGAGAGAACCTGACTTCAGATCTGGTTTCACTAACTCGATTAATTGGGCCGTTTTTAATTTTGTGACTCTAAAGCTGGCATAAATAAAGAACTAACTCTCGAACTGACGTGACAGAAGAAGGGGCAGAACAGAAACCGAAACAGAAAAGGGTGGATAAGCAGGGTCCACGAAAGCCTTGCCCTGCTGAGTGACCTATCTCCAACTTCTACCGAGGTCTCTGCATGCAGTTAGTATAGGAATACTAAAAAGCAAGAATCTGAGGTAATCTAGAAGTTTCTATCCGAAGACATTTACCACTACATCGGGAATAGAGAAAGAAGGTGAATAAAGACAATAGGAAAGTACAAGCGATGGTTTTTTATGAGGGGAAAAAACCCGCTACATCTAAATTACTACAGGTATTAATTGACTAGGTTGATTGGTCATACAAATGGTAGGTATGAGTTTGTTAGTTGGATAACACGAACTACTATCTAGAAGAGTAAGAGAAGAGCAATGGAGGGGGGGGGGGAAACGAACAACAGAAACAGTGTGAAAAATGTTACTTGATCTTCCACAGGTGTGTCGCTGTCGCCGGTGTTTCCCACATACAAAGTCCTGGTAGCATGCATGCCACCCCGTGCTGTTGCTACCACGTTGACCACTGACCCGCTTCCACTGATTCACCCATTCAACTTGGCGTGGTTGATCAGGCATCAGGAACATCGCTGCGCTAAGCTTTCTTTCAATGGTCACCCACGGGGTCCCAAACCGCTGCAGCTCCGATGAAGTTCCATAAGCTTCTCCTCAAGCTCTCATATGACTGTGCTGTAATGCACGAGTACAGAAGATCCACTCCATCACACGGTTTCCTCAGCCCTCCGCCTCCTTGCCCCATTCAACCTGACCCGAGTACTCGGGCTAATTGGTTGTCGACGGGGGGCCGAAACCCCGCACAATTTCTACAGCGAAATCCGTTCACCACTTCATCGTGCCTCCACTGATGTCTGCCGTCGTCAAAGGTCCCATTCGCTCAAGGCAAGAAGGGTCCTTGGTTTCCCCGTAACAGGGCGTTTGGGCGCGAGTTCTTTAGGAGACAACTTACGCATGGCGAAACTTCATATTTTTTGCTTTTTATTGACCTTAAGAATCTTCTAAAAGCGAAGAGTTTGGCTAACGTAATAGCAAACAAACAGTTTTAATTTCCGTAATTATATTCTTATTGACTTTCTCATATAATACAAAAGTTAACAATATATTGTGGTAAAAGTGCTTGTATTAAGGTTACGTAACTCAAACTTATGTATTAAATAAAACATTGCCTCTGTAAAGTTTAATGATTGCAATAAAAGTCAACGGTTTTACGCATACTGTGAGACAGAAGAAAGAAAAAAATAATAAAATCTTGATCACCTGATCTGTGCACCAATTTCTTTTTTCGTTTTTAAAAGATTGATTTTTTTTTTTAAATTAATAATTTTAACTGAGCTTGCTATTTATATTAGGGTAGAGCGAGGTAATTTGAATAGGTGGGAAATTTGAATAATGTTAAGCATTTTGCTAGCTGGGGCGGAAGCGCGGCCCGCCATGTTAGCGAACCTGTAGCGGATTTGTAGGTGGTAGTTTGGGGAAGTCGCTGTCAGAAATACAAAGCATTCCTGCGGTTCTGAAGGACTACATAATTTTTTGTTTGCTGCAACGTGAGTACGAATGTGGCTGTTTTTGGTCGTTATAATTTTTAACGCTTTCCTTGCTATTACTTGAGTAAAATGAAACAGCTCTGGACACTTGTTGTACCAATAGCATGTGGTACGTTGATATACTGTACGCTGGCGCCAACTAGTGAGCAGTTTCCATACCACATTCTGTATTGTATATTCTCCCACTGCGGGGTAATTTGGATAAATCAAAACGGGGCAATTTGAATAACAATGCAATTAGAATTATAGGCGTACTGTTTTTATATTTGTTTATTATGCCTCGGTTCTGATCAAGCGTCCGTAATGTTTTCTCGTTTCAGATGGTCAGAAATTATAAGAAAGGTAAAAGGTTAAATTGGAGCAAAGAAAGTATGGAACAGGCAATTAAATCCGTTGTTAATGGCGAACTCTCGATACTGGGAGCATCAGAGCTATTTAATGTCCCTTTCACAAGCTTGTACAGACGAGTTAAATATCAAGAGAGGATACTAGTTGGTGTTCCTGCTGTAGGCAATACGCCTAAAAACTCGTTCGGTGACATTGGGAGGCCAAGTTTGTTTACAAGTGATCAAGAGAAAAAACTAGCAGATTGGGTAAAATATCTAGAATCCAGGGGGTTTGGGGTCACTCAGAAGGAAGTGCGTGTAGCGGCATACTTATATGCGTCGAAGTGTGAACTAGACATTCCTAAATCCTGGACCGACAATAAAGTGGCAGGAAAGGAGTGGTGTCAAACGTTCTGTAAGCGAAACAACCTTAGTTTGAGGAAACCTGAAGGTCTGTCAAAAGCGAGAGCTTCTGGTGTTAACAAGGAAAGTATGGGAAAATTAATGAACGAGTATGATCTTCATAACAATCCTAGCCGCATTTACAATATGGACGAAACTGGACTTCCTCTCAATAACAGGCCCTCTAGGATTCTTGCAGAAAGAGGTAAAAAAGAGGTTATCAGCTTGACATCTGTAGAACGCGGGGAAAATGTTACGGTGATTGCATGTTGCAATGCCATAGGGTCTTTTATACCCCCCATCATAATATTCAAAGGCGCACGTCTAAATCCGGACTTAAAAACCCATCTACCGCATGGATCCCTTGTGTGCATGAGTGATAGTGGTTACATTAATGAAGATATATTTTTAAAGTTTATGAAGCACTTGCACGAACATAGAGTGCCGGGACGAATTCTCTTGATTTTGGACGGACATAAATCTCACTCACAACTTTCATCTTTAGAGTTCTGCCAAAGTCATGAAATCGAATTGCTTTCCCTACCTCCACACACAACGCACGTTCTACAACCACTCGATCGCTCTGTTTTCAAAGCTCTTAAGGCGAATTACCACAAAGAGGCAACTACCTGGCTTCACCAAAACCCGAGCTCGGCGATCAGTAAATCTCAGTTTTGCATTTTGTTCACTGAAGCCTGGAAGCGTACAGCATCCGTTGGATTGGCTGTTAACGGGTTTTCATGTACCGGTATATACCCCTTTAGACCACAAGCTATTGAAGAGTTTCGATTTGTACCTTCGGAAACGTATAACCTTGTTACACATTCTGAAGAGCAGTCTCCAGATGAAGAGGATCTTAATGCGCCTTCTTCTTCCGGTCACAGCTCTCAAAACTCTGTCCCAACAAAACCTGCAGATGAACCCATAAAACAAGTGCTTCCAAGCCCCATCAAAGTATGCGTGCAGAAGAGACGTCGTGTTACAGGAAAACCATGCCATTCTACTTCACCTCAAAATATTGAGATCATGAGAGCAAAACAACTCCAAGGTTCGAGTGAAACAAAATTCAAGAACACTACCAGAAAGAAGACTGCTAATACAGGATCTGCCAAGAGAAAAACAATGAGAGTCCGAAAGAAACTGATGTCCTCCTCTTCCAGTGAAGACGACGTACGTCTAAATAAGGCTACAGGCAAAGAAGATCAAACATGGAATTGTGGTTTTTGCCTTCTCAATTATTATTCAGAACGTTCTGCTAGCAAGGGAGACTGGATTCGTTGCCAAAGTTGTAAGATATGGTTCCATGAGGTTTGTGTCGGCGCCAAAGGCAAAAAACAGTTTATTTCTGGCCGTTGTTGTTAAGTGTGACTTATGGAAGATGAATTAGCCTATCACGGCTTCCTGCCTTAAACAATGTTCCTACTGAACTTTTCAAACCTAGCTATTTTCAAAAAATAGCTAGAGTTATTCTAATACAGATAATGCATATTTACCATTTATATACTTTTCCATTTAAAATTAGTGTTTTAATTACCACAGAATTTGCAATCCACAATTTAAATACTTTATTTGTTGTTTCTAGGTGTTTATATACATTGTTCACTAAAGACTTGCTTATTTCGTTTATTATTCATATTACCCCACTCGTTATTCAAATTGCCCCTTGCATTTATGTTTTTCGAACTTTCGAAGGGGAAATTGAATAACCAAATTTCACAATGTTGTATTCCAGATATTGTCTTGAGAAAAATTGTGAAGTAACAGTAAAGTTCAAAGTTTTCGTTGACAATTTTGTACCTGAATTACGATTAGAGTTTCTGAAATATATGAGAAAATGTCTGAAATTATTCAAATTACCCCGCTTTACCCTATAAATAGTTATTTTACAATACTGAAAAGTTCTACTTTATGCATGCTATAGATTATAATTAAGAATAATTTTTTCAACTTTCAGAAATGACGTCTAATCGCTACACAGACAGGCTCGGGAGGTGTTTTCTCGTGCCATTTTCACATTATTTATATTATTGACGTGTATACGGATATATACGCTCCAGCTTTTACACGCACACACACAGCGAGAGAGAGAGATTTTAAAAAGCATATTAGAGTATTGAACCGCAAACTTGTCTTTCTTTTATAAGGGGACTCATATAGCCCACCTTCTTCTCATCTTCGTTTTATTTGTGTCTTAAAACTGTGTTCGGGGTCCGGAGTTTTCTCGCGTGGAACGGTGATTCACGAGCAGTCTTCCCGCTTTATCTTTTTCCAAGAAGCAGATTCGAGTCCTTAGTTTCTATTTCCAACAAACGAGTCCGGGTCCCGGTTCCAATATTACGTGACCAAACAGGATCAATGTGTTCATCCATATTATATACCAGTTTATAATAAACTAAACTTAATGTGAACATAGGAGATTCCTCAGTCACACCAGCCAAATATCGGCTTCATATCTTGAACTTAAGCTCGGACCAATTTTTACTGCATCATTTCCCCTAACGTTAAATCCATAAATAATTTACTTTCTTCATATGGAGCCAACCTTGGTAGCCGTTCGGTCTGAGGCGTCAGGCTAGCAACTCTAGGGTTCTGGGTTCGAATCGCGACTGAGACACGGATGTTTGGGGACGGGCCGAAGTCATTAATGATAAAATGACCCCCAAAAAACAAAGTTTACCAAAGGTTTTTAATGTGGACCGCTAATGCCTTTTCTTCCCCAGAAATAAAACGAAAATATTTTATATCTCACGATCCCATTATCGTCCCAAGTTACAATTTTCGTGGTTGGAGGTATGACCAACATTTAGGATTTTTTTTTAAAAAAAATCGAGATATCAGATTTTGAGAATATCGAGTTTTAAAATTTTGGAGATACAAAATTTTGTGCCACCCTGTTGCGTATCATATCAAATGAAATATTACAAGAGCTTTAAAATGAGCCCCCTCCGAGCTCTCTAGTACTAACCATTGCATAGTAATAAGTAGAGGTAAAGGTAGTAATATGAGCCCCCTCTATATCGTGGCATACAGAGCACTGAACGTGGTGGCAACACTGTGAAATATTGATGTTAGTGACGCCTGTTGCCACCAGAGTAGACTTGTTCAGTTGGAGCTGATAGTTTGTGAGTGAACGTGCTGTTTTGGATTGCAGGAAATAAGAAACTTTTGAAAGGTAAGTGTTTCCTTTTTATTGCCTGTCCTGGTTCATGGTAATCATCCACGTGCATTAGTGCCTTGGATGAAGCATGTTTGAAAGATTGGTTCTGTGTAGATACTGTAGAATGATTAAAGTAACAAAGAGTCGTTATGCGTGGTTTACTTCCAATATGGCAAGGGTAGGAAAATGAGCCCCCAATTGTGCTTGGTATATGAGCCCCCAAACTATAAGGAGTTCATATTATATACACTACAGGAGTGGTTTCATTTGTGTCGTTTCAGATGCCGCGAACACTGCATGGAACTAAAAAGAAAACCAAAAGGAAAAACTGGAATACAGAATATATGGTGAAGGCAATCAGCGTTGTAAGAAACAAAGAAATGGGATTGAAAAAGGCTTCAAAAACGTTTCTAGTTCCCTGACTCACTCTTCAAAGACTTGTGGGAGTTGATAAATCACCGGAAGAGGCCGCGTTAACAAAATTAGGAAGAAAACTTATAATAGGCGAAGAAATGGAAAGAGAGTTAGTCGAGTATTTACTGGTCATGGAAAGTAAATTCTATGGTCTTACCAGACAAGATGTTCACAGAATAGCTTACCAACTGTGTGAAAGAAATGGAATTAATCACCCATTCACAGAGGAAGGTTTAGCTGGTAGAGGATGGTTCGACCACTTCATGAATCGTCACAAGAATGTGTTATCCATTTTGAAACCTACTGCAACATCATTTTCAAGATCAAATGGCTTTAACAAAGAGGCAGTCGACGCTTTCTTTGATATCCTGGAAGCTGAGTACGCCAAACACAACTACCCGCCAGACAGGGTGTTTAATGTGGATGAGACTGGGATATCAGTTGTTCAAAGCAAAATACCTCGAGTCATTGGGTTGAGAGGAAAACGACAAGTGGGGGCGTTAACTTCTGCTGAACGGGGTTCTCTCGTCACACTAATCTGCTGTATGAGTGCAGGGGGAACTTTTGTCCCTCCAGTTTTCATTTTCCCCAGGAAAAATATGTCTCAGCTCCTCATGAAAGGCGCTCCACCGGGGGCAATTGGTAGATGTCACCCGTCGGGATGGATCCAAGGTAACATTTTCACAGACTGGCTACAACACTTTATTGAGAAAACTAAACCTTCAAAAGATGACCCTGTGCTTCTTATTCTAGATGGCTACAACGCACACACGAAAAACATTGACGTTGTGAATCTTGCTCGAGACAATAGCATATCCATTGTAAGCTTACTCCCACACACATCGCACAAACTACAGCCTTTAGACAAAACATTTCTTGGTACACTGAAGCATCACTACAGCGAACATATACGTCAGTGGATGCGTCACAGCGGGAGACCTGTTGGGCCCTACGATATTGCTGAATTGCTGGGAAAGGCTTATTTGACTTGCAACACCGGATCCATTGCTGTGAATGGGTTTCAGGTTACAGGATTATATCCATGTAATCGGAATGTCTTTTCTGCTGTAGATTTTGCACCATTCTCTCAAGATGTAGACCTGAATTTGGAATCGTTGGTAAAACTGAAAGGAAGAAGATCTAAATCTCCCACTACTGCAGCAAGTGGACAAAACACCTGTGCCGACACTCCACAAGAAGAGGCTCAATATGTTTCTGTGACGACAGTTGTATACTCCAAACACGTTGGAACTGCAAATTCACCAGTTGTGAAGTAACAAGATTTCAACCATCTGCTGAAGATATTGCATTGGCAGGGCCTTCTGGTCTTTGTCAAGATAGTAAGAAGCAGATTCCTGAACACACCGTTTCTCCAAAAGATATCTGCCCTGTTCCCGGAAAAAAGAGGAAAGTGAG
>JAGDQP010033658.1:0-11758 GCA_022664845.1 Lepisma saccharinum | reverse complement strand
CCAACGTGGAAGCAGCCAAGTAGTTCCAAGTACTTTTCGCTATTTCACTCTAATTTAATAGCTACTTCCATGACTCGAAACTTTGTTATATTTTAAGTTACAACACTTTCACATACGTTGGAAAAGATTACATTGTTTTGTGCCGTATAGTAAAGTGTACCCAGATACTTCTATGTTTAGCAGCTTTGAACTTCCTACATACAGTAAATAAAAACTCAACCTTTCCACATAAATTATGAGCAACTCAGTGGCACTTTAAATATTAATATCCTACTGCTTCTATACAATACGAACTTTATTAGGAATTATAGTAAACCCTCTGTATCAATTTCTATTGCAATAGTGATTGTACAAAAACTACAGAAGAAACATCAGGTACACTTTACCTCAGCAAGATGCGATGGAATTTCTTGTAGCGATACTTTATTTTATTTTATTTTGATTTTCTGATAATATCTTTATTTCGCATCATAAAAACAAGGCTTTAAAAATTCCCTGCTCCATGTTCACATCTTAATTTTTAGCATTCCGGAAGCACAGTTGTCACGCGTTCAAGTCCCCAGTGATGTGATTGGTAGATCACTGCGTTGAATTCAATAAAAATAGGGTAGGTTCTAAATAGGACGAATTGGATGAGAAGACTTGAATTCAAGAGATTTCCTGTGTCTCTGACTCGTGATGTCATTTTCATCCAATTGCTTGTTCAACGCTCTTGTTCAAGCTTTATTGAATCGTGTACGAGGGGCTTAAGGAAAGCATTTTTTCCCTTAATTTTTCCTTCTATAAATATCATATAACAAAAAAATTACATCTGCTTGTAATGCGTCTAAAGAGTTCTGAATATTCGTCATCTGTATTGTACTAGGGCATTAAATAAGTTCCCGATCTCTTGACGAAAAGACTTAAAATGCTCGTATCGAACAAAAATACAAGCAGATATAATCTTCAAAGTACACTCAACAAATCATAAAATGAGCGCACTTATCCACAAGCTTTAATTAGGAAATTAAATGTGATTCCGACGACGAGAAATATCTTACAATTAAGCCATCTATCAACAAATAAGTAAAGTGCCTCTTCAAAATAAGCTCAAATTTTCTTTACTTTAAACTCTTCATTTCTCATTTCATATATATCTTTTATTAAATCTCCTCATTGGTCTGTGAAAAAACTTCTCCTGAATCTGAATGATGTGGCAACGTCACAAAACATGAGTAGCCACTCTCCAGTTTTTAAATATTGTCGTTACTAGATACATCAGTTTCTACAGCTACTAACTTCGCCGTAAGAGAGACAGTCGTCTTTGTTTTCTTTTACGCCACGTGTAAATAATTTGTTACGCCAAAAATATAGCATACCGTAGAAAGAAAGATTATGAAACACAATTGTTTTCGAAAGAATATAAAACTATTAAAAAAAGTTCTCATGTTTGGGAACTTTTTAAGAAGAACTGTCTGATTGCATGTGTAAAAATGTATAAAAGTAACTATGCATCGACAGTGATCTACGTAAATGGAATCTAAGTAAGTTCCTTGGTTTTATTGTATATTGTGTTTATGACAGTGCTCGAATTGAGGAGGATACGGTGGGGTGGAATCTCCCTAGTTCAAAGAAAGGAAACTAACCATCCTCCTCTGGCCCATTGAAAAGAAATATTATTTTTGATGCACTGAATTCTTCGTCAGTAGGTTAGCATTATTGCAGTTTGATATTTTGTATTGTTGCTCCTGCATATTGAAGAGGCAAATTTTATGTTCAAAGAAAAATAACTTTGATGTCATTAATAAATTTACTAATGTCCAAGATCAGGTAAAGCTTGTGTGGTACTTGAAATGTAGACTTAAAATTCGATAATTAAGTTTGTACATAGTAAATTTCATGGTGGGGTTTACCAATCTTCTTTAGACTAGACTTTAAGGAATCGTTGAGTAACTTTGAGCGCTTTTAAAATTCATTACATTCGTTCTCTAATGATTAGTTCAATTCTTAGCATAGTTTGGTGAATCCCGTCGTTAGGTTCATATTATGGTCTGTCTTGGCTAGCTTTTATGGTAGGACAAACAACAGCTAGCATTAAATCTGAGTTCTAATGTTCAAACCATGCCATCTCCGTAGTTTGTCAATTCGGTCACTGGTTCATGATATACGATTTTTGTCCAACTAACTTTCACTTTAAACAATATGCATTTATTTTTATGCCTGACGCAAAGGTCCTAACCTAAAAACAGTATAATACAATTCAATTAAATTTGGTTTAACCCCCCCCACCAGTGCACAAAAAAGAAATAACTCCCAAGAATCTTCATTTTACTCAAATTTCACTTACCTTTACCTCACGTTTCAACTTCGTCCTTACCCTCACAGACCCATACCCTCACCCTAACATAAACTTACCTTCACGTTAAAACTTTAGCCTCACCCATTACACATCCTCATAATCACATCTTCGCTCACTCATACACCCTCATGAGGTTGAACACATTTACTTAGCCAGTTTAGTTAATCACAAGTTGATAACCCTTACTTCAATATACCATTAAACAGTGATGACTAGGTTCATCGTTTAGTCTACAACCCTATTTCAAAGTAAACAACCAAAGCACTTACTGTATATTTATATACAGATCTTTGCTGAAGCTCTCATTAGTTTTGTGTAGAAAAGGTATAAGTCATATGAACAGAAAATAAAGGCATGTTATTCATGTTATTCTGTCTCAGGCGAGGTGAAACCATCACTGCAGATCGTTACAGTACTGAACTGTGAACTCCATGAAATGCGCCGCAAACTTGTTCGCAAGCATCCAGCAATGGTCAACAGACATGGCGTTCTTCTGTTGGATGACAATGCCCGCCAACAGGTCGCGCAAAGAACGGTGCAAGCTCTCCATGAGCTGTAGTTGGAAAGCCTACCTAACTCGCCTTATTCCCCAGATCTTTCTCCCACTGACTATCACCTCTTCCGGCATTTCGACCACTTCTTGGCAGGGAAGACCTTCCCTGATGATCGGGCGGTGAAACATGTAATTGAGGATTTCTTCGCATCGCACACTTCAGATTTTTTTCGTCACAGAATCCAATCGTTGGCTGAGCGATAGAAACATGTGTGGCTGCAAACGGCCACTAGTTTGATTAAACCAGGTAATGAAGGTCCCCCCCACCCTTGGATATGACACACCTGGGGTGGACATTTTATTCTTACAACTGAATAAATAAAAAATGAAAAAACGTTACCGACCTTGATTATCCTCTACAAAAAGGTTCTAGCTTCTTGTTCTTGGACGATCCTTATCCCCAGTAGCACACATACGTGTTTTCAACGTTGATTTTAGACATTTCGTTGATTTACCATTATCGGTTGAGAGAAATAAGCTTATTTTTCAATCATATTTCAACAAAGACCTCATTGCGTTGATAAGACGTTAATACAACGTGTATTCAATATGTTATTTTCAACTATGATGTAATAGATTTTGTTTAATGCACTTCTTTCTAATGTTATGTCAAAAACTATAATCAAAATCTAATTATATGACACAAACTTATTTTGGTGTTCTCATGTGCACGTTTAAAACAGATTGAATTTTTAACCATATTTCAACGAAGTTAGAATTTTGTTGATACGACGTTAGTGTGACATACTTTCAACTATCATTCATAGTACGTCCTAGATTTCGTTTCACGCTTGTATTTCTAATTTTTAAATTCTTAAACATTATAATTAAAATCAAATACAATGAAAATAACTATATTTTTCATGTTTTCAATTGCATGTTGAAAACAGGTTGAATTTTAAACTATATTTCAACGTACGTTTAAATTCAACGATACAGTAAAAAGAGTAGTGGCCTCTCCAGGTGGATTCTTGGGTAAGTGGTCAACTTGTCGAGCTACCAACGAGCAGTGCAGATCGTTCCTGTCTTTGAACCGCACAGCAGCCACTCAGATTATTTACTGTTGGAAAATTAACACCGTATAGTGTGATAAAAGAAACGGATAAAATGAAACTAAATGTATATATACCAATAGGCAGCATTAATGTTCTGGTTTGGCCAACTAAACCCGTTTTTTCACTGTTTCTTCTCAACCATTATTCAACGTCGAAAAAACCGTTGAACAGGTGGACATTTCGGTACATTTACAACGTGAACATAACGTTTCGGTACTAACGTTTAATCCACGTATTTTCAACGTTTGTGTGTTACTGGGGTATGGATCGCAATTAATGGATTGAATTTTTCACACAAAACAATCTTCAAACTCGAAACCTTCGTTTCAAAGAAGTACCAAACGGGATCATGAACATCATGTGCCTCTCTGCAGTGGTTACATTAGAGGTCAAATATATCAACAACTGTTTACGTCCAGTTAGAATCAACTTGCAATACCAAGTAAACTTAATACAGTCAATTTCAAAATTGAATCAAGTTTATTGCATCAACCCTAAGTATACAAGTGAAAATCAAGCTGGTCATAAGTTTGCATCTTATGTTGGTGCTTACGTGGGAAGGATACAAATAACACTGATTAATGGCCTTGAGATGTTTTCTTGGGAGTATTGAATACTTTGGCTATGCTAAGAGACATCGAAGGAACTATGCCGTATTAGTGTTTCACAAAATTATACTTGCTTTATATTTTATACTTAAAAAAACATTTATCCGATGTAACATCATGTATCTTCACCATTTGTTTACACATGGGTTGCTATGGCAACAAACAGGATATGTCGTCGCAGTTAAAAGTCATACGTCACACGTCAAGTCACACTTTAACAGTCTCTTTCGAAGCACTTCTTTTCACTTCAGCGATGACATCAAAAATAGCACCCAAACTTGCAACAAGTTTATACTAGGTTTGACATTACAAGTCTGCAAACTTGTTACAAACTTTCAGCAAAGTTGCTAGTTGACGGGTGACAATGTTGCTTCAAATCTTTCACGCGAAACTTGCTACATACCTCTGTTATTAAATATTAAACCTGTGGCGAAAAAGAAGTCAACTGTCTGCAATAGAGTTTGAACCACGAATCTTCAGTTTAGTTTATTGCCCACCACTCTAACCACTGCCATATTTCGGCAATCCTGACTAACTTCTATTTTACTAGTCTTTTTACGTTAGGAAGAAAATTTCTGAAGTAAAGGCATGCATATAGGCTTAAATTCGAAACTGGAAAAGTTTATTGATCCTGTATTAGAACTATGAAGCTGGCCGGCTTCTTTGATTTTTCATAAGCGCATCACCTCAGGAAAATCATAATGATGGGTATACATTACTAATCGGGTCGAGGCTCTTTACTACATAAACTGTCTTCGTAACATAACAGGCTTAGTAAAAAAAAAGGGTAAGTCAGGAGTGCCGCAATAGCGTAGTAGTTATAGTGGCAGACAACAAACACAACTGAAGATTCAAGGTTCGAACCCCACTGCAGAAGTTGAATTTTATTCCGTCACAGACTTCACCTTGGTTCAGCAACGTTTTAAAAAGATACGTTTGTACCTAGTTTGACGTGAAAGATTTGTAGCGAGCTTGGCGTGAAATGTTTGTAGAAACTTTGTTCCCTGTTAACTAGTAACTTTGTTGCAAGATTCTGCAACTTTGCAGCCTTGCAATGTTATTCTTGCTGCAAATTTAGAGGGTTTTAAATCTCAAACTTGTTGCAAACTCACTGTAAGTTCACGGTGTTATCTGGTATATTCGTAACTCTTTTATCTTTATCTTTAGATGTATATTCGTACATCTTTTTTTTTTCAAGATGGTTGTAAAATATTTACTAAATAAATTATTTTATCTATTATTTTTGTTATTGTTTACTTTTTAGTACATTTCTAAGACAGTTGATTTTCTTTAAAGTCATTTTGTTACCAAAAAAATACTGAGCAATTCATATATTTTATATATCCTGCCATCATACGTCCATACTCCTCGCTCACATCCTTTGCTTGAATACATGTAAATAGGTAACGGATTAACTGGTCCAATACAATTAAGCTGGATCAACTTGACGCCACTTTTCGATTAATCTTGCCTGGATAATTGGAATGAACTTGCGTCTTTTATTGGTTTGTCTTTGCTTACGCGTGTTTAAGCGCAGGAGAAAGAAGGTGAAGGAGAGTTAAATACATAGAGTTAGGAATATAAATAGAAGAAACCTTAGGCTGTTTTGTAGGAGAGGGGAGTGAAGCCAAGAGACGGAAGGGACGAGGCATTGCGGCCATCTTGCATGGCCGCATATTTAGAGACCCTCTTTTCCGTGTATTGCCTCTCTGAGGTGCACTCATCCTCCTATCGAAAAAGGCAATCCTCACAGTACTCGGTATAGAGGGACTCTAATGGGGAATCACAAGATGGCTACCGATGAATCGCAATTTGGCTTCATGTGACGTCATGTATGTTCTCTCTATTTTCTTCTTAACTCTATGGTTAAATACGTATTTTAATCGATTACAACTGCTACTACTCTACTCTAAGGTGCTTGCATGTGCTGGCGTCAATTTCAGCCTACTAGCAGCATATCCGTTACCTATTTACATCCATGGCTTGAATAATTACAAAATAAATAAATAAACATATCTTTTCCTTTCCAGGCAAGAACTCTTGAAGATCGACGGTTGGGGTTATAAAGATTCCAGATTCGAAATCAATGAACACGATGAAGTCATACAATTTGCTGGAAACAGGTAAGATGATGAACACAATGACAGATTTGCAGATAAAGAAGCATTCCAATTTTCTTAAAACTCAACTGAGAATTGAATTAAACAATCTAATTTTGACATCTCCTTTTTTACTTACTGACTAAAGTTATAAGCATGTTCGTTACGGGTGTAGTTGTGAATTTGCACTCAAAATGTGAGAGTAATGCACTTGCACTTGCAATGGGTCTTTTGAATCATCCTATATTAGTTTACATTTAGGCCATAACATCAATTCCTGCAACGAAGAGAGCTAAAGAAGCTGCCATCCTTAGAATCTTCAGATTTAAAACGGCTGTATAAATCGAGATCACCGAACTCAAAAATCTGAAAGTCAGTTTTTCTTTATCTAATTTTCTATCTGCTTCGGGTGAGACATAATGGATAAACAGGTGCATAGCCAGGCGTAGGGAAATCAAAACTAGTTTTCTTTTGATCGGCTAAAAAGAAAAAGATCTATGAAAAAAAAAAGTTCAAGCAAATAAAAGCACAGTTAAATTAAATAATTCTTCTGTCATTCAAAAACGTAAAGGCTTAAGTTACATAGTTTAACGCTCGTTGTAGCGTGTAATCTGTCTACACAAGGTCACTTGTCTAATTACGTGTGGGATTAACTTCCTCTTTGTTACTTCTCACAATTATTTTTTTCTTCTTCTTCGTTTAGGGACGTTCACGACAGAAACAAATGGGTTTGTCGCTTTGAAATTTTTATCGACAGTAGCCAAATGTAAAAGATAGTAATTTCGCAATATTTTGTTATCTAAGATTTTACATAATGTACTAATCTAAGGCAAATTACTTTGGAATGTGTATATTAATATCTACCTATTGCTATGGCTACGGAAAATCACACGCTTAATCTATTATCTCTCTTGTCTTACGGTTTTCCTTCTTAGGCTACGCGCACATCAAGGAAAGCAAATTAGTAGCGGAACAAACATTTGTTGCCTAATCGTCTTATTAGTACTGTGATGAACCCTTTCCTGATAGTCAACTTCAAACATGTGGCAAGTTTTTCATGTCAAGTATAAAAGCTCCCATCAATCTTTTCATGTCTAGAAACTTAAATCAAATTTGATTCATGCTTACTAATTGACACTTGACAAGTTTGCTGAAAGTTTGCCGTATCAAGCTTGTTACAAGCTTGAAACAAACTTGCTTTTACAAGCTTATCCATCTTGAATCAAATTTGTAATATCAAGTCAACTTACAAAGTAACAACATTTCCAACCGATCAATCCACATTAAAGTGAATTATTTTTTATTGTCTTTATTCGAACGTACATATACCGGAAATAACATTAAAAGACTCACGATCCGCCATATTTTTATGTAATAATTATTTGAAATTCTGAAAATGGTCATATTTACAGTGAGTAGAATGACGCGATACAACCCTGTAGTTCACAAACCAAGGAAATGAAGTATCGTAGCACACGAATGTGGAATGGTACATTGCAAAATATAACTGTGTTAATTCAACACAATGCGGTGTCCCAGCGTGACTACCACTTTTTGTGTGTTAAATCAACACAATACACAGTGTTGAATTCGGTACTGGGAGAAAAAAAAGTTACGGCTGCAGCGAGATTTGAGCATGTGTTGGTCAATTAGAAGTCGAGCGTCTTCTAACTTGGCTAAATCGTCAGACAGAAAAGTACAACATTAGAATTAAACGACTACACTATAGATTTGAACAGTTTGGGGAGCAAATATATGTTGCTGAACTCCCAAAACAAACTGTTACTTGAACGACTTATTCCATGGTTTAATCACTTCCTATTTGTCAATTCGGAATCAGAATTCCCATTAATTGAGAATATTCTGTTGCTATGAAAACAAGCAAGATGGCGACAGACAAACACTTGAGCAGCATTAGTGGTTTCTTATCGTAACAACATGTCTAATGGTGCACTTGCTTTCATAGAAATGGAACATATTCTCAATGAATGAAGATTGTGATCCCTAATTGACCAATGGAAAAGTGATTAAATCATGACGTAAGTCGTGAGAGTAACTTTGTTTATGTTTGGGGTTTAGCAACATTTGTTTTTTATACTCTATACTGTTTGAATCTAGTGCTCTTTCCGTCTGACGATTTAGCGAAGTCGGTAAGATGCTCGACTTACAACCCATGTTCAAATCTCGCTGCAGCCGTAACTTTTTTTCTCCCAATACCAAAGTCAACACTGTGTTGTGTTGATTTAACACAAAAAGTAGTAGTCACGCTGGGACACCGCATTGTGTTGAATTAACACAACTATTTTTTACTGTGTAGGAAAGTACTACATTTTGCTGTATATCAGCAACGTGGTAATCATCTTGGAATTCTCCATATTGAATGGATGTCAGGTTTTTTTTCAAATGTAAGTAGTTCGTGTGACATCAAAGAGAATGTTCTCAGAAAGTCATTACAGCTGTCAGATTTGACCTACCTCTTACGGTGTTGGAGTTATCTTCCCTGAAAGTTTCCTGCTTGATATATGAATGGACCCAGCAGTACAGTTTTTTTTTTTCACAAATCAACAAGGAAATTAAGTTTGACAGTACACAAATGCGGAATGGTGGAAAATGGATACATAATTATAATTAGTGCACTGTGAAATTTGAATTTAGAAATAGTTAAAACTCCTGAATTTGCAAACGTTGGTTGAATTCATTTGAATTGGTTGCATATTACAAGAGTGGAGAACTCTTCGTTCTCTCTGGATAGAACACATAACGAACAGAGCATCTAACCTACGGTTTATAGTACTTCTGAACAACTAGTTTCAATGGGTTCCCACTGGGTGTCAAACCTGGCACCTCTTGATTATAGGTGTCGAGCGAAGTCACTCATCCACCGGAAAATGTAACAATAATAGTAAATAATGATTGTACTTCCCTGACAAAGAATGAATTGCCGTACTTCTCTGGCCTCATAAACCACCTGATCTAAATCCTATAGAGTATATGTGGGATCAACACGTAATATACTATAGATTACATCTAAATCCTATGGAGTGCATTTGAACAGATATGTTAGGCGAGCGAACCCGCTGCCACGTGATCTGAGAGAACTGTTTTTAAGTAATTGTAATTGAAATTTTAGTATTTATATTTATAAAATATAAAAATGTATAAAAGTTTACGTTTCTTTCTTTCTAGATATCCAATAGGTGGATCAACATTGCCGGATTTCACTCGCTGGGTAGCAGATGTCTTGAATGTAACCATTGAACATGTAAGAGCAAAGAAATCTTTGCCTCCAGAGAGGAAGGCTTGTCAGCCCTATCCTACTCCAGTGATCGACGAAGGTGAGGAGGATCTATGGAATAGACAACACAGCAGTGAGACACGCTGAGTGGCCACGTTCGGCTTATTTTATTTATATAGGGTGTTAACAAAATGCTGCTCAAGATCTGGCAAGATATCGTCATAGGTGACGTAATATCTCGATAAATAGTGACGTAAGACCTCTCCGTTTAGCAAATATCAATCAAAGCAATACCCAATACATGGATGGATTTAAGGGAAATATTTAAGGTTACCCTCGTAAGCATTTATTGGGTACAATTTTAATTGATATATGCTATGCCGCTACGATTTGCGTCATTATTTGTCGAGGTATGACGTCATTTGTGACGATGCTGTACAATTTTTCGTTGCCTGTAGCTCTGAAACTACGTAAATTTCGAAATTTCTGTAAAACTTTTTTTGTTGTTTCCGTCTCATGATTTTAACATAGTCAATTTCTGAAAATCATTTTATGAACACCCTGTATATCATAACAGTGTTCAGTGTTACTCGAGTGACGTCGTACTTACTTACCTCATAAATATTAATAGTACAGTAAAATATATTTGGGTGGATTACCTGAAATATTAGAGTGAAATCATTCGACTGGAGCGAACGTTTTCTTAATTGCGGATGTGACAATCGGACCTCTTGTTTCTGCACTATCACTCTTACATTTATTTTCCTACTCCACTATTTATAATATTCCTCATTAAGAAATACATGAATTACAAAGACACAATTAAACTTAACCAGTGGATGAGACCCTTGATACAACTGGATAAATTACTTTGACTAAGAAGTTTAACTGAAGTACATCCCACTGATGACAATTTCCGCCTAATACTATCTACTGTGAATTTCATTTTTAAGGCCTTTAGGCAACTTTGGCTCAGGCCAGATGGTTGGTGGAATGAATAAAGTGGGAGGAAACGGGATAATCCCAAGAAAACCCACGCACACGGTGTTTGTCCATCACAAAGTCCACACGGCATGAGCAGGATTTGAACCGATGCACCCAAGCAACAGAGGTGAGCGCTCTAACCGTTGAACCAACGCGGCCCAATACATTCTACATAGACCGGGTCGTGATAAAGTCAGTTATCGTGTCCTACAGTGGCGATTGTCATTATTAGGAAGGTTTGACATCAGAGGCGGCCTTAGCCTTTGCGGGGCCCTAGGCTATGATTCTTCACTGGGCCCCATGAAATCATAATAACCAAAACCTCGATATATCTACAATTGAAGACCTGAATTGCAAAACATCCACGTTTTTGTATTTTCATTTTTTCTCTTCGTAGGCATCTATGTTCCAATGGCTATCCACTTGCATAATATTATATCCTAACTCCAACTCAAAACTTTCTTGTTGCTAAAATCTTCAATCAAATCACTATAATCTAGAGTTGATGCAATGTCGTTTTCTATAGATGGAAGAGAGAGAGTAGACATCCGGTCTTGCGATAGGTCTTGATGAACTTCAGCTAAGAAAAGCTTCTCTTGGCAGACGCAACAGTTACGGGAATCAAGGCTATTATATACTAAGTGAAATGTAACTGTTCGGGTAGATTTCACACAGGCAGGTTGTTTTTACTATGCACTTATTTCAACACACATGCACACGTGGCATTTACTCAATCAAGTGTGATCAATAAATTTCAGTGTGAAAATAAACAAAACGCGGTAAACAATAGGATTGGTCAATTATTTGCATATGATAAAGAACTACAACTGCAGTATTTGACCTGACTTCAGGAACTCAGGCAGGCAAAATTACTCTAATTAATTGT
>JAGDQP010033657.1:0-20548 GCA_022664845.1 Lepisma saccharinum | reverse complement strand
GGAAGACTACACTTTATTTTCAAAAGCAAACTACCAATGTGTCTGAAGCGTAAAGTTTATAACAATGTGTCTTACCTGTGATGATGTACGGCTGTGAAACTTGGACACTGAACGCGCACACGACTCAAAGACTGAGAGTCATACAAAGAGCAATGGAGAGATGCATGCTAGGAATAACCAGGAGGGACAGGAAGACAAATGAATGGATTCGCGCACAAATAAAGGTAGAGGATGTAATAAAGACTGCGAAGAAGATGAAGTGGAAATGGGCCGGTCACATAGCTAGACGAACAGATGGAAGGTGGACGACAAACATACAACATTGGATTCCTAGAGAAAAGAAACGACCGATACGACGTCCAAATGCAAGATGGTTAGATTAAATCAAGCGTTTTTCAGGAGCTACATGGATGAGGATAGCAGCAGACCCAGATATGTGGAAAGAAAAGGGAGGCCTTCATCCAGTAGTGGATCGAAAACGGCTGAATATGATGGTGATGTAGTAAAATAGTCAAAGAATAAGCAAAATAAAACTAGCTATAAGTGAATCTAAGTAAGTCCTTCTCGACGACGAAGATTTAAAATTGTTCCTATGGTAGTTCTAAATCGGGATCTCAACAATTCGCTCGACTCAAGTCGAGTCGAGTCGGTGCTCAGTACCTACTCGAGTCGAGTTGAGTCAGTGGTCAAAACTGCTCGAGTCGAGTCGGGTCGGCGCTCAGAGACGCTGCGACTCGGTTACAGTGAGTCGAGCTCGAGCGACGACTCGACTCGAGCGTTAGACTCGCCGCTCGAGCCGAGCGGATTGACATCCCTAGTTCTAAACGTTGGAGAAGGGACGTTTAACTAATCGTTCTGCGAATTAATGATTAGTTACCAAAGAATGCGAGATTTCTAAATAACAAATACGTGAAGGACTTCTTTCCCCATTCACTGATGAGACATATCCAACTCTCGATGCCATTGTAAAGATGAATCAAGTTATTATGTTATTAGCCTTCAAACTAAACTGATCATAAATCTGGTATGTCTTCCAAGAAAAAGAAGAAGAATGCTGGGGAAATTATACAAGAGAGACAAGATTCCATCAAAAGGGAAAAAGAAGAATGTCTGATAGGAAGGAGAACCTTCTCTTCAGGGTCACCTACATGATGACCCTCGTGTGTCATGAAGGTCACTGGTTCTCCCATACTTTATGTCCCATGTGGGTAACGAGACTTCGGTCGCGTAGTACAGAAGTAATCCTCTTCTGAAAGAAGGAACAGAGCACACACATACGCATGTACAGGTGATGTAACGACATTGAAGGCGATTTGGTACAAGGATTCTTATTCATCGCCGTTTTTCACAATGCGGACACTGCGTAACAACACATGACAATGGCCTGGAACTCCTCATAAAAGGAGGGAACCTAGAAAACAAAGCTTCATCAAATTCTTCACTACACAAGAAAATATACAAATTGTGTTCATCGTGTAGACCAGTGGTTCTCAACCTTTTTCTGTTCGCCGCACACTTTCCTCTGTAGTGCGTTCTCCCCCACATAGCACAGGATATCCCTTTTAGATCCACAATATGCGTACAATGTCCCAGAATATTTGGGATCAATTAAGGATATTCCTAGGATATACTGTACTTTTCAGAATATTAAACGAATATTCTAGATTGAAGTTTCAGGAAAATTTGTGGAATATTCTGAGAATATCCCCCCCCCAAAAAAAATTTCCTCCACATATTCGTAGAATATATTTGGGATATCCCCAGGAATATCCTTGCATATGTGCTCATCCCGGGCATTCAGATATTCGTAGAATATTCTACGCAAGTACTAAGAATATCCTTGGGATATTCCAATATTCTCAGGGGGATATTCGTAGCGTATTCCTAGAACGTACTTAATTTGTTTTGTGTTCGCTTCAGTTCTAATGTCAAACTACTTTCTTGCAACTGTCAATCAATTTTCCATTTCTCTGCAGGTATTTAAGAAATCACATTTATCTTTGCAAAAGTACATGTGAATAATACTGTTAATAACATAACTGTATCATAGTCATTTTTCCCGGAACAACAAGTAGAATAACATCAAATATTTATTACGAAACTTGAAGAAATAGTTATTCCACTTACAGAATCTGTTAGAATTACTAAATAGCTAATTACAACCATTAAAAGAAATATGGGTTCCAATCTGCATAAAAGCACGCTAGGAGGCGTGCAGTTCGGAGCTGCATTTCCCTAAAAATTCCCTCCCTGCACAAAATTCCCTGTCTCGAAAGATTAGGCAGAACGGGAATTAGGCGGAATGGGAATTCCCGTTCTGCCTAAAGATAAGATCATTGAAAACATTTTCTACAATGTTCTGGAGGGCCTTTAGGCAGAACGGGAAGACATCGATGAAAGTTATGTTACTTGCCTCAATGATCCTTCGGGAATCGGGATGTGTGACGTCAATTCAGAAGAATTATAACTGACGTCACCTTTGGATGTAGTCGGGTTCTGCGGGATACAACTTATTCCTCTACAAAATATACTTCTGGGGTTAAGGAAAACACATTTTGACCGTTTTTATCAAGGGGAAATAATTTCCTGTATAGTTATTTTGTCTTCTTTAAGCGTCATTTTCTGTCTATACAAAATGAATGGGAATGTGCGAGAGTGACAGATACTCAACAGATGGTAGCAAGGTAGCTTACTTGTCTCTGTTTGATTAGCTTCTAATTAAATAACAAAATGTCATTTGTTTATAAAAAAAATATATTTTTATTATATTTAGAACATTATATTTGTATTATTAATAAAACTACAGACTGCAGAGGTGACGAGAATACACGAAATTTAGCATCTCGTCGGTTTTTTTTTTTTTGCGTCTAATTTAAGTTGAATCTTCTCCTACGGCGAGGGGAAAGATAAGGTGAGCAACATCATAGGTCTGTACATATTTTTGAATTCTGCAATATTTTAGTTTTATTATTGAACTTAAACTAGGCGCAAGCAAACCAGGAGAAGCTAAATTTTCTTAATTTTGTACACATCCGTAATGTGTAGTTTTATTACTAATCCAAATATGTAAAATATAATAAAAAATATATATTAATGAGTGAAAAGTATGTGACTGGACCACGGATCGAACCTGGGACATTTAGGTTACCGTCCCAATGCGCTAACCACTGCACCACCCAGTCGACCCGCTTCTACACACACCTTCCACTCTTGATGTCGATGTTCTCTCTCGAAACCACCTTTGGAAATAATTAAAAATATTATTTTTTATAAACTAGTGAAATTTTGCATTTTAATTAGACGTAACACAGAGACAAATGAACTACCACCTGTTGAGTATCTGTTACTTTTGCATACTTTCATTCATTTTGTATGGACAGAAAATGACATTTGAAGTCAAAATAACTATTCAAGGAATTGTTACCCCTTGATATAAATGGTCAAAATGTCTTTTCCTCATCTCGCAGAACCCAAATAATATATTTATAGAGCCATACGTTGTTTCCCGCAAAACCCGACCACAGCCATAAATGACTTTTATTTTTACAATCCTTACTCTACAGGGAAGTAGAGATTCCAAACTCTTCGGGTGCGGAAATCTCTCATATAAGCAGTCGAAGGAATTCCTGAGGTTGTGAATTCCCTATGTAGTTGCAATCTCTCATAGAAGGTAACATCAACAGGCCGAACAGGGCATCGAGACCGTAGATGTGGTTACATGCTGACGTTAGGGCCCATGCACAATAAAGGTAGAGATTCTTGTAGTAGTGAGCAATCCCTCTCGTAGTGATTCCTACGCAATGGTAATGTCGCTGTTTATGCGTATAAAGATGTCTAGGGCCCGTGTAAACTGAACTTCGTAGGAATCGTGGTTTCCCTATGCAAATAGCTATGAAAGTGTAGTGTATTTAGGACGTAAGGGAGTTCATTTAGCCGTCCGGTGATTGCTATAGACATTGGTTGAAGGTGGCTGGCTCAGGACAACTTCCGTCTTAACCCACTACAAATAAAGGACTGAGCAAACCCACGAGGTAGAGCAGTCGATAGAGTGCTCACCTTGCAATCGACAAGTCCCTGGCTCGATTACCGGTGCTGCAGGCAATCGTGATTGAGCATTTCCCTGGTTTCACTAAGTCAAACCAGGCAAATGCTAGGATTGTACCTTCAATAATCCCGGGGCCGATTTCTTCGAAAGAGCCTTCCCCTTGTATCCAATGTAAAATGGCGGAAATTGGTCTATATTTGGAGATTGTTAAATAAATAAGTCAGCAAAGAAAAAGCTTTTCAATGCTTACTCTTCTTTGTCTAGCGTACAGTGTACTAAAATTAAATAAGAAATCAGGAATATTTGTTCTAAGAAGTGCAAATGTATACCAAGATTCATTGAAAATGCCAACGAGAAAATTTTCTAACTATAAAAATTGCACAATCTGCAAACAGCTTAGTAATATTTATTGTACATTGAAAAAATGAATATTTCAAGTTATCACAAATATTGTTTAGATGTTGCCAGATTGTTCATATTTCGTAATTAGAAAATTTTCTTTGAATCTGAGTTTATATTATATTTGATTTGAGAAATTCGACTACATGTACCTATAGCCTAAACTAATCAACCCCCCTAAGAAATGACATCCTTCCACAAACACATGTTCCAAAGAAAGAAATTCAGAATGTATAAACCAAGGTTTCTATTGCAGAAACCATCCCATCGTTTGCCTACTGAAAATGAAGAAAATCTCTGCCAAGTGGCTGCAGTACACAGCGGCCTCTCTCTTTTGACACTATACTACGGGATATGACTACCAGCTACGTAACTAGATTTTTTTCTGAGGGATCCAAAGGTTTTAGAAAGCGTCCCGGATGATCTGGGCATAATTTAACAAAATTACGTAAATTATACACTATTATGACTAAAATTATACTAATTTTACAGGAGACGGTTCTGTAAGACTAGACCCAGTAAAATAGCTAGTTGGAGCAAAGCACAAATTTTTGTCTAATCGTGTTTTACTGAAGTACTAAACCCATATATTTAAATGATGGCACGAACACCGACTGAGAAGAGTAAAGCAGAGCGAAGCATAGAGAAATATATTTGTTTAGCACGGCACCGCACTCAACCGCTCCAACTTGCTTTCTCAGATGTGAACATTCCCCCCCCCCTCATTTCGTAATGACCAAGAAATGTGGGAAATTCGGTAACAAGCACTTTGTAAAGATAATCAGGTGGTCACGTAGTTCTTTCTAACGTGCATACTCATAAACTCTAGATTAAGATGACGTATATGCATATACTATCTGTGTTCTTAGCTCAACAGTGCAGAAACAAGGTCAACAGCACGCTTGTTGAATATCTCAAAAGAAGCCAAAAGTGTTGTAATTAATTAATTATGGCCATATCTTCCGCTGGTTTTTCACTTGTCTCACGTTCAAATATTTGTTCTTGGTACACAGACAGATGTACAATCAAAGAGTACAGGCGTGCACGTAAATAAATATAAATAATCTTTTTACAATGCAACTTTGCGACACTCAAGAAACTAACTTTTTTTTTGTTCTTTCCTAGGGAACGAAAGGGTAAACAATTTTATCACGTTCGTGCAGGACTGCCGTCCCGCTACAGAAGAAAAGTGAATATTCTTGCAATCTGGTTCGTTGTAACAAACACACATTTTACGCTTGCCGTCATTGACGAAATTACAATGTTAAATGAAATTAAAAGCAAATAATACAATGTTTATACTCCCCTGTGGTATGAGTGGTAACACTCGCTGCCTTGTAACCAAAGAGTCCCGGGTTCGATTTCCCGTGGGGACACAAGTGGTTCGGATCCCACATTAAACTGTAGCTTCCATCCTTAGAACGCCGTGTTCATCCCATGGAAGGCAATGGCAAACCAACATTGGTTCAGGGCCTACCTTCGAGCAGAACATTCATCATCATCATGTTTATAGTATAAATTTAAGGTAAACACTATGAACGACTCGAAGATTAAGAGTCAGGCAAAGAACAATGGAGAGATGTATGCTAGGAATAACTAGGAGGGGCAGGAAGACAAGTGAGTGGTTTCGCGTACAAACAAAGGTAGAGGATGTAATCAGGACTTCGAAGAAGACGAAGTGGAGATGGGCCGGTCACATTAGCTAGACGAACAGTTGGAAGATGGACGACAAATGTACTACACTGTATTCTTAGAGAAAAGAAACGACCAAGACGACGTCCAAATTCAAGATGGGTAGATGTAGATGAAATAAGGCGTTTTTCAGGAGATACATGGATGAGGATAGCCGCAGACCGTGATATGTGGATTGTGGAAAGGGGAGACCTTCATCCAGTAGTGGATAGAAAACGGCTGAATATGATTATGATGATAATCTGATGTTGATGATGATGAGGCGGTAGTGTGAAATTTTTTAATGAGAAAGTTAGCCAAACGAAAAGGATCTGCGTCTTTCAGTTATCTATCTCTGCTTTGGCTGAGACGCTATAGCCTGTGTTAGAGACGGTCAGGCAGCCGGGCAAAGTTCAATTAGAAAAGGACCAACATTTTTGGGGGGATTCACTAAAAATCGCATTTTAAGATTTTTTCCCCCCATTCGGTTTTTAAGGCTTAAATCTATCTAGATTAAATGGAAAATATTTCTGTACACTGCAAAAAATAACTGTGTTAATTCAACACAACACACGGTGTTGATTTCGGTACTGGGAGAAAAAAAAAGTTACGGCTGCAGCGAGATTTGAACATAGATTGCTCAGTTACAAGTAGAGCGTTTTACCGACTTGGCCAAACCATCAAACCGAAAAAGAAATAGATGCAAACGATATTTAACGAACAAACGACTAGACTATAGATTTAAACAGTGTAGAGGATCAAATATATGTTGCTGACCCCCCCCCCCACACACAAAAAAAATAAGTTACTTGCACGACTTATACCATGGTTTAATCACTTTCTATTTGTCAATTGGGAACCACAATTCCCATTCATTCAGAATATTCCATTTCTTTTAAAGCAAGGAAGATGGCGACATCCAAACATTTGAGCAGCATTACTACTTTCTTATCGTAACAACATGCCAAATGCTGTGCTTTCTTACATAGAAACGGAACATATTCTCTCTGAATGGGAATTCTGATTCCTAATTGGCCAATGGAAGAGTGATTAAATCATGGCATAAGTAGTGAGAGTAACTTTGTTTGTGTTTGGAGTTCAGCAACATTTTTTATCCTCTATACTGTTTCAATGTAGTGTTCTTTTTGTCTGACAATTTAGCGAAGTTGGTAAGACGCTCGGCTTCTAATTAAACAACCCATATTCAAATCTCGATGCAGCCGTAACTTCTTTTTTCCCGATACCACAATCCACACCGTTTGTTGTGTTGATTTAACACAAAAAGTGGTAGTCATGCTGGGACACCGCATTGTGTTGAATCAATACAGCTGTTTTTTGCAGTGTAGAATTTTGAAGAACTTATTAATTGAAGTGTTGAGTGCAACAGTAGTCCAATCCACTTTCTGAGGGCCACAGTACAGTGGCTCAGTTGGTAGAGCACTCACCTCTGGTACTACGGCTCGTCGGATCGATCCCTGCCCATGCCATGCGTGCTTTGTGGTGGACAAACACCGTGTGCGTGGGTTTTCACGAGGTGCTCCCGTTTCCTCCCACTTTCTTCATTCCACCAATTCATCCCATCATCATCCATACGGCCTGAGCCATAGTTGACTAAAGGTCTTAAAATAAATTCAAATTTCAATCCATTTTCCAAAGTAACAAAGAAAACGAAGCAAAAATATTAGAAAGTTCCAATTTTTCAAAGCTAATTATGAACAAAATGATTGGATCTCGTCCTATTATTTGTTTGATATTATCTCTGGAAAACAGGATCTTTCTAATCAGTTTCTTTTTTCTCCGTTGGATCAATGTTTCACCAAATCATTGTTAATTATTTATTAACCAAATTTGTTGAAATAGTGACGGTTTTATTAATCATTCGATCTGGCGTAATGCAAAACATGGACTTTCTCCTACAATTCCTGAAAGTTCTTTTTTTAAAAAAAACTTTCAAAACATTTAAGAAGAATCTTTGTGACGGTTCAATTTCACCCTCTTCTGCGGTCTAACTGGCGTAAAATGGCGCTACTTATTTTTTTAAACGTTCCTATGTAAAGTAATTCAATAATTCAAAATATTTTTGCTAGTTATCATTAATTGTAGCCAAATCTCTTCTCTATTATTTTGAAAAAAATAATACCTTTAATGTTATTGAGTGATGATCCAATGAGTATCCGTGAGTTTTCATACCTCACCAGTAAGGATGTGCGAATATTCTAAATTTAGGAAAGAAAATCGAATATCCTAAATTTAGGGAAGAGAATTGTTACGGTGTAGACTGTCGAGAAATTGATACCGATTTTTCAGATGTCCCGAATAAGAATTTCCAAAACGTCGAGAAAGCCTCCCGATACAGGAAGCCCGACCACTCGGAAGGTTACAATACCTTATAAATGGCATCGGTGTTTTTTGAATTCCCAACACTCGAGAAGTACGGACGAGTTAGCGTCTCGATCATTTCTATATTTGTTTCTTCTTTCTTTTCGTCTCGACATAAAAACTTTTTTTTTCCTCCCGCACACTCCTAATTACTATCAATCACAATTCTTATTCATAATAAAAATTTACATTTAATAAACGACGGATACTCTGGCTATTAAGATAAGTAGAAAACAACAATCTCTGACGTTAGATGGTACCTCTATCTCTGTATATCTCTAACGAATTATTTCTTTCGTTGTACCAAATTGCAATGCTACTCCAACAAACTCAAGTCTAGAGAGTTCTACCTTTCTGAGAAGAAAGTTCATAACCAATTCAAGAGTTCTATCCGTGCCGATTTGTTAATTTTGTTTTTTGTTTATTGCTGAAAGAGCTTCATTATTATAAGTTTGTTTATTGTTATCAGTTTTGTTGTTCACAACAATCAAGCAATTTTAACTTTGGTAAAAAAAAAAATCATTTTGTATGGACCAGTTTTCACTTGGCGAGTCACGACTCAACCTGTCTACAACTACACTAGACTCTCGCTAATCCGGCCATTCCTTGCACATATGAGTGCCGGCTTCGCGGATATGCCGGATTATTGAGAGGGTCGGAAATTACTAGTTTAAACACATAGGGACTATACTTTATTAAATCCAAAGACATAGTATGTACTGAACTTTACTGTAAGTAAGTCACAATTTCAAATACGTATGTATAGCATTGTTTAACATTTTTAACTAACAAATATTGTTGCACACGATAATTCATTGTTGTGCGCGTCATTTCTGCTTGAGCGACTAGAGGCCGGAAGTGGGCCGGACTGCTGAGGACCGGATCAGTGAGAGTCTAGTGTAGTTAAAATTTACGAACATCCATACCTCTGGCGGGATTCGAACCCTTGACCTTCAAGTTTGGACTCCGCATGGCTACCTGAACGACAAGCGATTTTAACAATAAAAAAAAAAGAGTTAACAATCAGCGCGGACTGAACTCCTGAAATCATTAATACGGCTCGCATCTTGATGAAATGTCATTTTTTTTCATGAAGGCTTAGGAACGATGCAGATTACAATAAAAACTAATTTTACCCTAAACTACAGCAAAAAATATGATTTTTTAAAATATTATTTTGATATTTTTGCCATTTTTTAGTTTATTGGTTATTTCTTTTCTTCAGGTCATTTTTCAAGGATTTACTCTTATTTTGAGTACTTTCTCCTTACATATAGTTGTTTACATGTTTTCAACATTCAAACATGCTTAGAAACAAAACAAAAAGAATACTTAGGTTTGCAATAACTCACGCTAGAGCAAAGATATGCCAGGCGTCAGATAAAGGAAAAATTGGCACTGGATGGGTAATAGAAGAATTGGTTTCAACTGAAAGCTAAACAAGAAATTGGCCCTGAAATTCTTGTCATTTGTTCTTTTCTCCACTCCATAAACATTCGGAAACAATTGTGGATCTGGCCACGAAGAAGTCGAGCAAGGAATAGAAACCATGAAAAATCAAATTATTTTCCTTCCCCAATCCTCTGTAGTGCACGAAAACGTTCTTTATCCTACAAGAGTAGTGTTCCCAAATTCAGTTTTAGCCTAAAAGTATTTTCTTTTTGTAAACAACACATTCTGTGAACATTAGGTAAGCTAGTGAAATGTCAGTTTTCCGTAATACTAATTAACTTTTAAAATTTCTCTTGAGAAAAATTCACGAGTCTGAAAACAAAATTGAGATTTTGTCCACAACCTTGTCTTGTTTCCGCTTCCTGTATTCACTGTGATTTTCAATTTGCATAAAGTTTGCAGATCGTGAAATTAATATACTGTTTCAATAATTTATTTACATGATTACATAGCCTAGTAGGAAAGCATTTTACAGATTAAAAAAAAAAATCGGATATTTTTTCACATTTTGAAAGGACGCTTTATAGGTCACATTTAGGAATTTTTTACGTCGAATTCTGAGGCCTAGTTACAGGGTTCCCACTCATTTGCCAAGATCAAATTCCCTGACTTTTCCAGGTCACTACTCAGAAAATTCCAGGTACTCCATTTTGTATATATAAAAATATATCATAATTCCATGGGAAAATAAAGATCATAGTTGCATGAAAATAGATACATCAAAATAATTGACAGTATTCTTTTCTTAAATTGCTTCATGGTTCGCACATTAGCCTCCAACTAATTTCAAAAACGATCTAACATTAAATGCCTGCTGTAGCTAAATGAACTTCAAGCAACAAGCTATGAAATTCCCTGAATTTTCCAGGATTTCAGACATTTTTAGTGAAATTCCCTGCCTTTTCCAGGACTTTTTAGTGCTAAGCTGGATTCCCTGACTATTCCAGGTTTTCCAGGTGAGTGGGAACCCTGTGGTTATTAACTTCTTTCTCCGAAAGTTTGATCTCTGTTGATTTGAATTTGTAGGATCAGTATTGCAATTTGGTGCAACGAAAAAATACATTAGAGATATTCGGAGGTAGTGCTGCCACCTATCATTATAAGTCATTACTTTGCACTAACCTTAAGATGATATTGTAATAATGCCGAGAAAATATACATCTATTCAGTTACGAAAATAAAACAGTAAAAGAAGTGATCTGTGCATCATCCTATAACGAGTGAAAGACCAGCAAGTGAATCAGTTGGAAAATGAAAGGACTAGCGCAGTAAGGATGTTGAGAGGTAAGATTTAGAGGAAACCCCCGAAGATAGCCTCTTGGCACTCTCCCGTCTTCCTATTTCTCTTCTGACAATAGTTTTAAAGAACCAGCAGGAGTTGCTTTCCGTTTTCTTTCCCTTTCTACTCAATTATTGTTGACGTGAAAGCTGACGAGCGAAATTACAGAACGTCTCATTGAATTTGTTTCAACCATTAATTCCAAGGTTGTATCCGGATAATTTCTTCCACCGATATTACCTTTTTTATTTATTAATATCTGAATAAAAGCCTGAAAAGGTTACAATTTCTTCAACAATAGTTGAATTCATAGCTAGAAAAATCATACATGCCAAAGATGAAAAGGTAATTGTTGGTTTACGTTGCATTCCGATTGAAATCATTGACTTAAAAAGAACATTAAAACCAGTCTTGAACTTTTTTACTTAATGATAATAATCACACTGGGAGCTGCTAGGAGTTCGAATAGTCCAGAAATGAAATCTGAATTGGAATGCTATTATTCTCATTCTGGAATGTCCGAATTTTGGAATCTTGACTTCGAACTTTGACACCCTAGCCCAAAGAAAAGAAAACAGTGAAAAGTCCTATCTTCAGAAAAGTCTGTTTCTCATGGACTCCTACATGTTTTGAGAATCTGATTCTCTAATAATTAGGTAGACAGAGAATTTCGTGAAGTATTACATTGATACAGCAGGCTATAGCTATGCTTAGCTTAGCTTAAATTTGTATGCCTTTGAGTTTGTTCTAATTAGATTAGTCCACGTTAAGTTTGTTACGCACGGTTTGCCTAGATTCATGTTTGAGATACGTTATGTTTGGTTATGTTAGATTAACGCACGTAATAACGAATTACAGACTACTCTATGATATGGCATTCTACTACAATATGTTTGCGATTGTATAAAGTTCTCAACATTAAGCTGTGTTATATATTACTTGTTGGTAAATAAGAAATGAGCTTGTTATTCGATGCACAGAAGGTTTGCATGCATTTTATATGTTTCGTGCTTGTTCTTGTTCTTGTCTGTATAATGGTACTATAGGTTTGTACAAATTAACCTCCAATCCAATGAAGAATCTTCAGAGAACTTCCACTTATTACCCTTGTACCCATTTAGTTAGTAATATTATTGGAACACATTCTTCAATTGTAGTTAATCACCACAAAGTCGAAGATGAAATTAGTATGTAGTATCTTTGTTTTCCCGTTGAAGCTGACTTTTTCTCATAAATGTTTGATAACAATTTTGTAATGAATACATAATTGATATGAAAGTCTTGATATGATTTTGTATTAGTATATAATAAGACGTGAACAATTGTTCAATTATTTTATCGCAACAATCGTGTGAAGTTGGCTCAAAATTAATAGTTTACAAATAATATTAGTTAACATTCGTATTCGTATTTTTTTCTTACGCGGTAGCAGCTAAATATGCTTTAATAGTTAACAAATAATCTAATTAATAGCTTTAATAGTTAGATTAAGATAAGCAAAGATGGAGTTAGATTTCGTATTCCTCTATCTTACGCGGAAGTAGCTAAATATGCTTTTCCATTGCGTATTCATTTATTTAATTATGAAGCCTTATAAAATGTAGATTTCGTTGCGATTTGAATTATAACTTGAGATTCTTCTTGATTTTACACCATTTTACTATTTCAAGAAACTATGTATTCAAAATTCTGTAACCTTTTCCACTATTTCTTTTATTGGCTTCAAAATTTCCCGTAACTTTTTCACATTTTTTATATTATTTTGCTATTTATTTTATTTTCCCCTCTTGGGTATTCATTTATGGTTCAATGTCTTGTATTCATGCATATCTTGTTGTTTTAAGAAATGAAATTTATTACTAAAAGGGACTTAAGTCTGAATTCCCATATGTCATTTTCCACTATTTTTAGTCTGTTTACTGTACCCCTGACGAATGGTATTTTGAATTTTGTAATACTACGGTAAATGGAAATATTGTTTGAATCTTGTATCAAAATTCCGTGATTTTTAGATTTTTACACTTGTACATTCAACATTTTTACATTTTTAGATATATATGCTTGTTGAAAGTAGTTAGATTTCATTAAAGTGAAGTTATTTTTGGTAACCAGTTGCATTTAGATGTTAATGAAAAAAGGTGAGAGTTTTTTTATATATAAACTACTGTATATTCTCCTGGATGATTTTGCCCATCTATTTTTTTAAGTTAATCGAAATCCGTATATGTATCCTTTGCTTTGTGAATGCATTTACGTATATGTTCTTTTATGTGATTTCAAGATTCGTTAACTCGTTAACTACTGTTTGACCTAATCTATCCAACTGTGTGACATTGTTTAGAGCAGAGCTCAGGTTGTCTAAGTCTGATTGATAACCAGTTTTGGATGTGAGTTCGCTTATGTGGTGTAGAAGTTCTACTATCAGATCTTTCTGATTCGCTGCATTCTGTACTAATTTATTAATTAAAGATGTTGTATCGTTATAAAATTATTCTGTGTTAACTGAGATTGGGTTTTGATATGTTGTCACTCCTTTATTTTTTTCTATAACTGTTTGTTGGAGAGTAACAAGATGATTGTCTATATTAGTTGTGTTTTTGCTTTTAACAATGAAGATGAAGTAGATGTGTCTTGTGATTTGTTGTTGATCTGTTGTATGGATATAGTACGAAAGTATTTAGGAGATTTGTCTATCTGCTGTTTGAAAGAGGGATCTGATATTGGTGGTATAGTCTTCCAATCACCTTTGTATCCGGAGTTCATCTTTACTGTATCTACAAAAGATGTAGAAGGAAAGGAGGATGTAAGAGGAGTTGTTGGGTTTACCGGTACTAATTTGGGAAATTCTGATTGTGATGTATTAATATTAGCTAACGTAGGTACTTTGTTTGATTGTGAGTTATTGTTGTGTTTGTTAACACGAGAGAAGCAATTAAGATTAGGGTTTTCCCATAATACTTTATTATATGCTTCCTTAAATGAGAGTCCGTATATAGCACGTTCTCGAACTGTTTCTCGTATGACTTCCCGATATAGACAAAGCGGGTCTAAGGCACTATGCTCTGTCAAACAGAAAATACATTTTGAATGATCAGTACATTCCCCATCATGTAACGATCTATTACATTTCTCACAAATTTGTTTAGATTTGCAAACTGAAGATGGATGATTATATCTCATGCACTTGCGGCATTGTAGAATAGATTGTACTTTAGGTCGCACTTCTAACCTAACATAATGTATAACTATATGCTCAGGGAGGTATTGACGTTGGAATACTAAATGTACTAATTTGGTAGTTACTCTTTTGAAAGTTTTGTCAGGTTGTTGCACTGCTTTGGTCATCTTGTACAGACTCACTACTTTATATGACGGATCAATTCCAATAGTAATTTCCACTTCTGTCATATCTCTATCTACACCGTAAACTACTTACTGCGTGTTTAAAAATTAAGGATTTTGGAATCCGTATTTCAATTTGTAACATATCTAACAATGTCTTATTTTGTACGAATGCATTGACCAACTGTACTGACTCAAATTGAATACGAACCGAATTCTGTCCTATCATTTGCAGATCTTTAACTTAAACATTTAGTTTTCTCATGGAGTTGCTAAACGACATGAGACCCCTATTGCAATTGTTTACCGGTTTAAGTGTGGCAACTACTTACTACACATTCACGCTGGTAGTCTAACGGAAAGATAGTGACTTCAGGTAAAGGAGACGTAATCTCGTCGAGCCATGAGACTTCTTGTTTACGCTATTATCCCTTAAAATGGGAATGCCTGGAGTATCATCATCATTACTTATCTTAAGTCGTATACATTGAGTGTTGTCATCTACTGAATAAATATTGCAATGTATAATATTATCTTGATATTTCTTTATTACAAATATAATCATTTTCAACGTGATTAATTATTTTCCTCATTGAATTGTTCCACGTCTTCAACTTTGTCTCCTGATAAAAAAAAATTCTGATCATTTTCCCCTATTGAATCAATATCACCTAACACTTCAAAAGGATTAGTTAAAGGATTGGATAGCTTATTAACTGATAACGATTTAGTATGTGGAGGCTTGTGTTCCGGAGACTGATTATAACCTTCTCTTACTTTCGTTCTATTGTTTACTTGTTTATTGTTACGAACACTGTGAGTAGGAAGTTTGTTAGAAACATTATTGGCTTTAATTTCTGATAGTTAATCTTATTGGTAGAGGATCTCATAGTTTGTGGAAACCTAAGTACTTAATTCACTGATAACTCCTCTCTTAATTAAGTTTAAATTCACTAGATTGTGTTTTGTTTTTAAAACGGTATCTTGATACCGTACAAAATATCAAGTTTTACATAGGTGTATTTTCTTTTGCTTCAACTTAATATCAAACACTACAAAACGGAACACTATAACAACAAATAACTTCTTGTAACACTGTTAGTAAGAACTAAATATTATGAACGTTCAAATTCGTAAAAAATTCGCGCACTGCACTATAATCAGACTAGACAGTCTGCCATCTTTCAACAACTCGTCTATTGTCTTATCAAATGAAACAAATACAAGCTGCTTTTTCTTTTACTTATTCTGCGTTGTCTCAGGCTTTGTTTCGTAGAACAATAACTCTATTTTTCTATTATTATATAAGCGTCAGCTCTTGCTTACACTTGAAATTTTCGTTATTTGGTCAACCATTGGTAGTCACCCTACCAACCTAAGCTAACCCTAATTTCGTACTGTATGTTAATGTTGCACACCAATGTGAAATGGTCTTTTGTTTGAGGGATCAGTTGTGATTTAATGTCAACCTTGATGGATAGATGTCAGACTAAAATGCACTCTGTAATGTTACGAATAACATCAAAACCTAAAAGATTATTTCGTGAATGGAATATGTAACGTAAATAAAACATAATAATAATCTATGTATAATACCTGTTAACGAAAGAATGTCGTGATGATTTTCAGTGAACAATCATGCTACGAAGAAATGACGCCTAAGTTATATACTGTATACAGTAACGTAAGAAATCACTGTTGGTAAACCATAGAGAGCTTACTTATATAGCCGTTTTAGTATACTACTAGAACGTTTAATATATTAAATACTTTTCGCCGTTTACCTTATTTTTATTTCACGGCAGAGCTGTTCTTAGTTCCTGCTAGTATCAAATTTTGTTTGTGAAAGTGGTCAAAAAGTGCGGAAATGCCCTTATGTTTTTAATTTGCTGAAGGAAATGAAAGGCAAATACACAGGTAATGGGTACTGATACAGTAACAGGAAGGCGCTACCTGCTGAAGAGTTTGCTCTTTCTGCCCGCCATCTTGAATCTCGATTGATTTTCTTAAAGAGAATCGTGTAATATGTCGTTCTGGGCTAGAATTTTACGGGAAATATGTTTCTGAAGTCAGTGTTACCATAAATGTATTATCGTGAGAGATAAGGGTATGTGGTATGTGGTAGGGTGACAGGGCACCTACCGCAGCCTCTTCAACTATACCCCACTGCTGCCATTTCGGGATAGGAATATCCCACGTCAGTCATGTATTTCTACCACCAGAGCGACTCTGCAGATCCAGGGACGCTTCCTTCTTCATCGTGACGGTGTGGTGTACGAACTACGAATGTGTGATAGACAGCCTCTCAACAGAAACTGAACAATGGAGTAGTGTGGTACACGAACATCCGTCAATACCTGTTAAGTAAATAATACTAAGTACAAGTGCTACGAATACTATCAGTAAGTATGGACATCGGCCGTCCTGGGAATTGAAATGTGTATAAACTATGTTACTTATGCTGTTAACGATTTTTTTGGATTATCCAGATCGGTCCCGGTTCCGTTTGAGTCGGATATACGGAATTCCACTGCAGTTAATTCAGTATGTTGCATGCATTTTGTATTTCTTTTTCCGTGTTCATTTTTAAGAGTAATTTCTTGAAACCTCCTAACAAAATTATGCAATAACATTAACAATTATTATCCTTGAACAATTGCCGCGCATTGTAAAACCTGTATACGTGATATCATGTCAGTTTGTGTATTGATTCACAAAGACATGAACAGAGCTCACGGAGACTAATGGATAAGTTCGGTACTTCCGGATCAAAATTTGGAAGCAAGCGTGGTCAATTCTTGGTACCAGGTTTCCCAATTGACGGTTAAAGACTGTTCCTTACTTTTGCGAAGCAAATGTGGGGAAAGTATCTGGAACAAGGCAGGTAGCTACCTTTCTCATTTATCTTCCCGGGACATTGCTGACTTTGTTCCTCCCGTGTCCAATCAACCGAATGTAAAATAGGAAAGTAGACACTCAACTAATGATAATATTAGTTAACATCGCGTTCAGTATAAAAGTAACCCAAAGTTGTTTTTACCATGAAGAGTAAGTAAAACCAGCAGAGGTACCTACCTTAATCATACTGAGATCCGAGAAGCAAGAATTGAAATCAACTTACCTATAAATAAAAACAAAACAAATCATTAGAACTGCTTTTTTTTTCTTCAGTATTTTGAAATTTTTAATAAGTAAGCATATGGGATATTTGTTTACAAAATTACATAATATTGAGGTTATAAGACAAACACGGGAAGCTTCAATGAGTTTCGGCGCATGATTAAATTAATCGCATCGACAGAACTTCATCCCGGGAAAAGGGAAGTAGACAAATGTAATCCATCAAGGAATATATTGTTATATTACAGAGGGATTAAGACGTCACCCCAAAATTCCTTAAATTACTGCGTGCGCCACCTTGCCAATTGCATATATTTCCTTTTCATATATCGTATACGTTGTTTGAAAGCATATTTTTCATTTCGTGTGAAATATAAAGTAATGATACATACTTTTATCGAAGATAATAAGAACCACGGCACGAAGGCTAAGATCGTCAGGCAATTTAACTCGGATAGGGGAAACTAACATTATATTCCATTGTTAGTAAACCTGAGGGAAAGAGACCATTGGGAAGACCGAGACATCGTTAGAAGAGATCTTTGAGAGATAGATGTTCATGATGAAAGCTGGCTTGATGTTGCCCAGGATAGAATTGAATGGCGAACATTTGTTACTGCGGCGATGAACTTGCGAGTTCCGTAAGCCATAGAGTTAGTTATGTCATCTATCTATTCTAGTTCATACTTTCTAACTGACTTTCAAAATTGATAAATGTTGAAAGCATCAACAGAGGCAAAACTCCATCTTAAATATTGTAATGGGGAAGTACAGTGGTTTTGAACTACTCTGATGGCATCCATCCGCTATGCTGATAGGATTTTTCTGAGCCGGATGATATGAATGCCCGGGTGATTCTTACCACTTCCTTTTGCTGAATGTGCTAGCCACTAAGGGATGTGATCCCTCAGACTTTACACTAGTTTTGGACCACAAAATACAGCACATGAAGTGAAATGGAAAAAAGAATGAAATAATTTTCTTCAGTTGATAACTTGATTTCTTTTGGCTTCAGGAGCAACACTCACGACCCTTTCCTTCTTTAGCAGAGCTCCCAAAACTAGTGGTCCTATTTTAATTTTGGTCCATTTTGTCCGTCTGTCTGTAATGCAGGTCTGATCCTTAACAAAAGTAGGTAGAGAGAAACTGACTTCAGATGTGAGTTCAGCTACCTCGATTTATCGATCCGTTTTTGATCTGGTAAGGCATTTCCTTGCAATACATGAAATCAGACCACCGAGCCGTCATAGCTCAGTGGTAGAGCATTGACGTAGCATTCGGGAGGTCCTGGGTTCGATCCCAGCACCCGACCATCCTGACTGAGGTTTTTCAGGGTTCTTCTCAGCCACACTAGGCAAATGTCGGGATGGCACCTTGAACATAGACCCTGGCCGACACTTTCCAGAATCCTTTTCCCTCCCCTATCCCGACCTGAGCCTAAAGGCCATAAATATTAATTTCAAATGAAATCAGTTCATTACACATGCCAGAACAGAACCTAAATAAAAGCATACATAGAGAAGCTGACCAGATGTGGATTGATCAATCTGCAATTGGCTCACTCTATAGGCTTTCTTCATGGTACTTTAGTACTAAATGCACTCAGCTTGTAATGAACGCACTCAGACCTTCAACGAAAGCAGGTAGGAAAAACTGACTTCAGATCCTAATTCAGTTGTCTTCGATCTACTCGGTCGTTTTTAATCTGGTGACATCAGAATCTCTCCGCAAGGTATTTTTCTACTATATGCATTTCTGTGAAATTGGACATATCAAACTTTAATTTCTTAATTTTCGCTTCCGATATCCATACTAATGTAGCCTACAAGATGTTGCTAAAAACTTTTTAAGTTATTTTTTTATTATAGACACTTCAGTACATTGTTATTGAGTCCAACCTAAGTTTATACAATCAACGCCTCTCCGAAGTTTGGAAGGATGACGTCCCTCGCTAAGAAGTTTTCAAAAAAATGGATATAAAATGTAGCGACTCAGCAGTGTCAGCACCTACAAGCACAATGAAAACTAAGAAAATTCCAGTCAGGAAAATCAGGACGTGAACTCACGTATGCTCATCTGAAGTCCACGACTGAGGTCACTAGATCAAGGAGGCTGAGTGTAACTATTTCATCTGTTTCTTGTTTTCCGATCAATCAAATATGAATTTATTGACTATAGTTTGTTTGGTACTTTAATTAGCACCGTTGGCTTTGGATCAATTGAATCGGTAGAATAAAGTCACAATGTCAGAGGCAAGAAAGAGAGTATTATATAAACAATTTCTTAATGCGGATTGGCGTTATTCCATTTCATATGTATTTATTCCATAAGCAATGCTTCATGCAAAAAGAGGACTCTTTCAGTTTTCGCATTTATTTTTTTCTTCCTACTACCGCGGTATACCGCTTCGATTGTAGGAATGAGTTCAAGTCCATGTAAGACACTTTTGGGGCAGTATGTTATCCTAGAGGTGTTAAAATATAATAGTAATAATAATAACCACTGGCGTGACAGGCCGATAGGCCCTGAGCCTGCCCCAACGCCATCTGTCCGTGTTTGGTGGAACTGTGTCCACCTGAGTGACGGCTGTGTGGTCAGCATTGCGCGCACCTAACCACGAATAGGCGTATCAGGGGCTTTCTAGACCAAGTATGGCCGTCACGTCTTTATTCACGTGACTCCCCAGTTTGCCTCACGACTCTGGGTGGAAGCCGAAAAGTGAGACTCCAGCCGAGAATTGAATAAAATCCAGAACCACGCGGACATGAGTCCAACGCTCTAACAAACTAGACTATGGATCCCCCTGTTAAAATATAATGGAATCCTTAAATATCTTAATTTCTTCCGATTCTCATGTCCGT